>JAMKCH010009355.1:0-86682 GCA_023653785.1 Ophioderma brevispina | reverse complement strand
AGCCACGTGTGGTTTTTTAATTAGGCTTTCCATCCAGGGCCCGGGGGGGGGGTGGTCACTGTTCATTGATAAGGGGATATCATGTGCGACCAAAGAAACACGTAAAAAGGGTATATTTTCAAATTGTGCATGATACATACATAAAAAGGGTAGCAAAACCACTGAAATCTTGAAAAAAGGGTGTACTTTTCACACTTGAACCGGACTTGAACTTACATTTGTGTACGATTTGGAAATTTCGAGTTTGTATCATATTCGGCTCATTTTGTGTAAATGAGCTATTCAGTATAGCCTACAAAGACACAAATTTCTACATGCTTAGGGTCAATATCGCCAATACTTATTAAGGGTAGGATACACTTACCTTACTTGTTTAGGGGTGCCTTTTAGACCAATCAAATTACTTGTTTACGGTACTTTTTTAAACTCCTTGTTTAGGGGGTGCGGGACTTTGAAAATGTGGACTTTTTGGTAAAAGCAGACTCACCCCCCTAAAAATGGCCATTTCTGAACATCTCATCACTAAAAAGTGGACTTTTTAGGGATGTACCGATCCGATTGGTATATCGGTATCGGTACCGATATCAGTTGGATCGGATCGGTATCGGTGATCGGAAAATCTCCCCTTCTACCGATCGATTCAATGACCGTGTATGCCGTGGCGTTCAAGCACAGTACTATAAACATTCTGGCATTCAAACTCAGTGTAAACATCCAGTTCTCTAAGAAACATCCCACTTATTGTCCTAAAATTCAATTTTCTTAGTGCACTGTATATAGTGGTTATTGCAAGGATGAACTTTTATCATGGGTATATGCTTTTGTTCATGAAATATCTTGTCTGAATAGCAAGTACAACAAGAGGACATCCTTACATGTATAGTGTGTATTATATGGAAAATTCCTTACACGTGGTCATTCAAAAAATATATCGGTATCGGATCGGTATCGGGCCGATCGGTTTCCGAAAATATCGGTATCGGCCGATACCGATAAAACGTAGATCGGACATCACTAGGACTTTTTGTCAAACTTCTCTACACTTTGGACCATTTTATGGTCAAAATCAACAAATAGGTGGACTTTTGCCCCTTTTGTGGGATTTGTTTGTGTGTGTGTATGGGGGGGGGGAGTGCAACGGTGACCTGCTGCTGATCTCGGGATATTCCCATCTCCATACTGCCAGTGCCCACGTTCATGAACAAAACTTATAAGCTCAGGGTGTGATTTTGAATTAGGTTATGTAACAATTAGATCATTACTTAGGGGCTATTGGCCCTGATTAATTGCACACACTCTATACACTAAGACCAGGGAAATAATGATCAATGTTCAATGAAAACAGCTTCATCAAAGAAAGAAGCTAAATTGAGATAACAGTGCTGTTTAGAACACTTAAAGATTTGTGAACGTATTAGTTGAACAAGAATATAACATCTATCAATCTATGGACTAAGTGACACTGCAGCCCGGGGACAGCAGTAACAATGTTTCCATGTTCTGGTACATTTTTTATGGAAAAATCGCAATTTTGTGTGGAACATTTTTACTGTGTAACACAATTCAGTTACTTAACCATGGGCATTAATAGCAGCTATATGGGGGATGACTCTAACTTGATCTTGCTTTAGCCTATAGACTATTCAGGGTCTATGGTTGAAAAGGATACAGCATCAAATGAAGAGAATCACAACAAACTGTGTAACATAATTTGGTTTACCAACAAATGGTCATTAATAGCAGCTGTGATGCATGGGGTTGGGTATATGCAGGGGGATTCTCAACACAAGTGATCATACGGGGACTTGCCACAGACATCAGTCTCATTTTTAGCCTTCTGGTATATCAATGACCCCTTTTTTCATGCCAATTTTGGTATGACAATGGGTCGTTTTTCAATATTTTCTCAATCGGAAACCCAATTTTTCTAAAAAATAGCTGGGAAAATTAGTCGAATTTTCTCAATCTGAAGTAAAAATTGTCCACATTTGAAGAAAATTAAATTTGGCCCAAAATTTGCATCTCTGGTAAAGCTATGGGTCCCTTTTTTGGCAAAAAAAATGGTGTAGCTATGGGTACTACTTCCGGGGGCACGTCCCAAACCAAACCTGAGTATAGGGTGACTAACTTGATCTTGCTTTAGACGAGACTATCCAGGGTCTCTGGATGGGACCGAATAATGAAAAATCATACATGTGACTGAGACTAAGATAATAGTATACATACTTTTGTCTCTGAAGTGCGAATCGTGGTTATTTCACGGTAATAACGACGATTCGTTCCATGGATTTGGTATAGACTACATTGATCATTTTCTCTTGCAGAATTTTTACAAAACAACTTACTTTACTTACCCATGGGTATTAGGCTAATAGCAAGAAATAATGGGGATTGTTTAGGGTTCCTTCTACATTTAGGGCAGAGTAGAGTGTTTACAGATGATTACATTGTGCAAGAACTTGAGGCCTAACTCTTGCTTTGGACAGGACTGGGCCTGCATAAAGGCAATTTTATGCATATTATTGTCTCTAATTAGGTTATTTGCATATTACAAGAAAACGAAAGGTCAAATAACAAAATAAATATCATACACAATATTCCTTGTGAAATTTGCCCAATTTTGGTACCAAGGTCGATCTACTTTGGACGATGTATGACCATTTTGACCTTTGACCTTGTGTCAAGGTCACTAAAGGTCAACAGAAAAAATGGCAACATCGATTTTCTGACCCAGTCAGACCCAGTAGTATACATTTATAGTTGTTGCCAACAATTAACATGAACTTCACCAAATTTTACATAGGCCCCTCCACTATTAGTGCATTTTCTAGCCTCTGCTCAGTGAGTTTAGTGAGTTTTGGGTGTGATAGGGTTAATGCATACTAAAATAAGTAACAAAGGTAGGTTTATTTTTAGATTGGAAATAAAATTAAACACAAAAATTCCCATAACAAATACACTTTAGCAATTTTTCAGGCAGCGACATACTCAATTCTTCATTTGATAAGACAGACAAAAGGGTAATTTTCCAATAATAAAATGTCTCTCACTTGATTTCCCTTGTCTAGGATGCCAGTAGAAGCTCTAACCAAACTGACCTTTACCAAAGCCAGCGATGTGTGGAGTTTTGGCGTTCCCATGTGTGAATTTTTTCTATGGCGCCAAACGTGGGCTGCAAACTCAGGAGAGAAGGTAGTTAACGTATTGTAACGGGGGTATTCTCATACCGGCAATTGCATGATTCACTGACCCATATACTAGTATGTGAGCATATAAATTTTCCCCTTGTTGCTGGGTATCATACATTGTTATACAAACTAGTGCATCGATCTCTTCATACGGTGGTGTGTAGGTGTAGTAGTTTTACCCCATAGAATTGTGACATTTATGATGGTGCCGCATGGTACAACGATATCGTTTTTCGTTAAATCTTAATATGAAAATAAAAATTGTAGACAATGAGCAATTCTTGGAATATCGGAAGATAAAGAAATTTGAATCTGGCAAGAAATTAGGTCTTCGGAAAAAACCTGTGCACAGATTTGAATCTGGTAAGATATTAGGTCTTCGGAAATACCCGTGCACGGATGACTCAATGGGTTTTACGTGTCAAGTTGAAAAATGGTGGCGCTGTTATCGTATCTCAAAATCTATCCTGTATTGGTATCAAATGACCAAGATTTTTACAAATTTACATCTTTATTTGATAAAGAAATTTCAAAACATGAAATATTATTCCATGTGGGATCGAAAAACTTTTTTTAAAGTCATTTTAACATGTATTTCAATGGGGGAGGATTATTTGGTGTTGTGCGCCCTCTACAATAGCAAACGAGAGATCGTAGCCGAGAATTGTTGAAAACTTTTTTGTGTACAGCATCCTTTGATAACACTGCTTGACACTGTGATTAAATTTGTGAACTCTGTAGGAGCCCTCAACTCTGTTGGCAGCACAGATTGATAAAGGTAACAAAATTTGCTATTTTTGTGACTTGTCCCTGTTGATAGCAAGGAAATATTTCAACTATTTGGCAAAGTGAGCAGGCCACTAATATGTTTTGCCAAGTTATTTAGGTGCTGTACTTGTAGTTACAGATTATAGGTCACTGAAGTAGTAGATATTGTAAAGAATTACAGGTTGCAAAACAGACAGGATCATTAATAGTAGATATAGCAGACAAATGACAAAATTTGCATACTTTTGTTGCACTCTTGTGTGCTTCTTTCTGCTTGATGTTAAATAATTATGCAGACATCTCTGTCTGGAAGATATTATATTCTTAATCACTCTTCCAAGTCGAAGACAAACAGAAGAATCCGGTGTGCACATGGGTTGTGTTAATTAGGTAGACTTGGGTTGCTTGAAGCTGGCTCAATATAAAATTTTCACTGCTGATTCGACTCACTTTGTATAACTCCCTCATCTCTGGTTCAAAATTGATTTTTAGTGCATCTGTGTCGATATCAATTAGAACTTCGCATGTGATTATGCTCATTTCGGTTAAAATGGTATTCCCTGATGAACTTACCTATTCAGATTAAAACACCTTTTGACATTGATAGAGTTTTTGCTAGAATGGAAAAGAAGTGTCTAATAACAACCCCTATGTATCTTTAACTATAGTATGAATCGTTATAATTGAGCAGTTCACACATAACTTTGTGCATTGATACTGATATCAACAGCCCTGTGGTACTCTTTATCTACTACTCTGTTTATAGTCAGCCAACTGTCCTCTATTTTTAGCATGTGGAATAGCTCTCCACCAAGGGTGACTCACCAGTAAACAATGCATGCCGGTAGTGTAAAATACGGTAGCTCCAACAATGGTGTTGATACAAAATTTATAGATTTTGTCGTATTTGTAAAGTGCATATCACTATCTGTGTTATTAATTAATGTAAAATTAAATCAATTCCTTCCTATTTTAGTAATGATCAGACTTGGGTCCCCTAGTCCCGGCTGTTAGGCCGTTTGTCACATTCACCCCAATATATCTAGGTAATTTATATCTGTGTCTGTCCTAATTAAGGCGAACTGTTCCCATTTTGGGCCACTATTTTAAAACCCTACCATCTCTGGAACCAGGACTAGAAACATGACAATTTCAGCAATTTATCCTAAAATGTCATGGTAAATTCCTGACTGTGAGTGTCACTAATTCAGATATTGAAATTTGCAAATCCAAATAGTGCCATGACCTTAGGGGGAATACGAAAGGCAATCCCATCATCAAGATTTGGGTTTGCCGAAGAAAAACCATCACGGGGCAATATGATCTAATCGGGTTTTACGTTTGACATGTACAGGGTGTCCCAGAATGATTAGTACCCCATCGTACGCCAAATGTTTTTATTTTGTGTTCCTAGTACAATCAATAACCTTAGGTAAGCTGGTTTCACGTCCAATTCATTATAAACTGTAACCTTTCATAGAATTTTGAATTGTGAAAATCGCACTGACCAAAGTGAAAATATACTCAAATGTGTTAGAGGTGCTGATTCAATCCTTTGGGCAAAGTGAAAAAAATGCATGTGTGCGTTAATCCCTCGAGTTCCCAAGACCTTTTTTGCATCACATTTATCCTCTTTGGAATCTCTTATTTAAAGACACCTTTGATACGTTTGATTTTGGTACCAATAGATAGCTATGGTCATTCGTCTTCCCTTGATACAAGATACGTACCAGCATCCCTTTATGGCATCACAGTGACGGTCATAAGAACCATTAGCAGCCAATATTGTCAAGTTCAGAAACACAGTTCACAATAGGCGAAAATTCAATTTTGGACAAAAAAATATGAGGACTATCAGATTTTAAAGCTGGTTTTGGCTCTAAATCAGGCAAAAGACAGCTTTTATATATATTATACAACAGAGGGTTTTAGTGCTTTACTCTGCGGAAAAGTACCAAAAGAGAATAGTCCTAATGCTTGGAGTTAGGCACAACCACTTAGCTTTAACGTCTATCGCGAGGTTTATTACATCATTTTGACTTCGTACTGGGCATATTAGTACTCATTTTTGGTATCGAAGGAAAAAGGAGGACGCACCAGCATCTCCTATTGGTACCACAATCACACGATTTGAGTGTTTAATAACGAATTCCCAGGGACGAAAGCATGTGTAAAAAGCTTGCCAGATAGGGTAAAGACACATACATTTTTTTCACTTGCCCAGGATGAAAATCAGCACCTCTAACCACAAGTGAGTGTCTTTTCACTTTGGTTCGTCCGATTTCACGATTCAAACTTCTTAGTACAGGTACATATATGACGTTATGGATATTAAACCAGCTTACCTAATGTTATTGATTTTCTATGGAAAAAAAATAAAAACATTTTGGGTACGTGGTCACTAATCATTCTTGGACCCCTGTATGTATGGATGGATGGGCGTGCAATTTAGGAAACATGTATTTAATAACCCATGTTGTGCTAGCCAGGAAATATTATCATAGGCCCCTATGTGATCTTAGGGGAACTGTGTGTTGCATGTGTATCATGTGACCCTGGTGTGACAAAGGCCCCAACTCCAGCCCATTTGTAAATTTGAGTGACAGGATGTTTTAAGTATGATTTTAATGAAAGGCTCATCTATTTGGCTGAGGGACTACGTGCGTTTTGGCTTAGCAAACCACGCGTGCAATTTTTTTTAATACATTTTGTGCATGTTAATGAGTATTTTTTAAAATAGCAAACTTTGCACACTCAGAGCAAAATATTCATAGACTACTCTAATCTTCAATCCAATATGTATTAATCTCCAACGTAAGGTGCGGACGAGAGATTTCCATTAACAGGTCCCTCCCTAAAAAATGTGAAAATTCTGATTTTGGCACTGGTTAAAGCTTTCTCTCAAAATATCCCCCATCTGAAGGATTAAGCTGAGAACTGTTTCTTTGTACCAAAATATTGAAATTTCTAATTTCCTATAGTAGCAAATAGGGAATTCAGCATGTTTGCAATGGGAAATATAAGCAATATACAAATCACCTTTTGTTATCATTTTAAAAGTTTTTTCTGTAACCAAATAAAAAGGTCGGATCTTTTGAGTGGTCTAATCTATATGAATCACTACTATCAACACAAAATAGTTGAAATGTGAATCTCTTTTGCAAAAACCATTTAATGTATGATAGCCAGTGAGTACTTTTTTTGCTGTTTAGTAATGTGATTTTGATTTTTAATTTGACCTATATTGGCTCAGCTTGCTTAAGTAAGTGCAATTTTCAACTTTCATATCAAACGCTTTGAATACTATTAGTTTCTACATTGGGCAGCTATTGAATCCTTAAAGGTCCATGGACCCATCGCTAATCGTCACCAGGGACCCCGATTTTTACCAAAGTGGTAAAATGTTGTATCGGGGAAGAAGCTACTATTTTTGCCCTTTCTCATTTACCCTGTGAATCTTAGGGCTCAAGGGATGTTTGTTTGATGTTATGAGAAAAATCTGCCCCAGTTTGGTCGACCAATATATTTTACACATACTCTAAGGAATTACAAAATCAAGGTTTTCAGCTCTTCAAAACGGTTGACATATGGGCATGAAATTTACACCAATTGGGTTTTTGAGGTAGACGGCCATTCGATCAAGATGAAAGTATTTATAAGAAGACTTAATAAATTGGGTCATCTCCCTTGAAGCAATATGACTAGGGCTTTGGTCACTTAGGCCAGCCTCCAGAGCAAGACTCCAGACAGTGTACCTGGGCTATTAATGTTCAATTCATACTCAGCGCTTTGCATCGTACTCAAATGGGCATATGTCACCTGGGTCAGCATTCCAAGAACAAGACTCCAGACCCAGTGTATCTGGGCTATTAACCCTAATCCTTTGTGAGAAGAAGGGAGGGTAAAGGGATAGAAAGCTAAAGAAGAATAGGACAATCCCGTGGCAGGATTCGAACCGGGGCCTCCGGCGCACCATTCCCATGAGCAGCGATGGCAAGCCACAAAGGTATCGCTGGCCTGACCAGCATTTCGTGGCCATATAGGTGTTGTTATGAGACGTCATTGCCTCTTTGGAACTTAGTGGCATTTTCCCTAATCCTCAAGCTCATTGAGTTTTAGAGTTTTTTTTCATGATAGGCGTTGATGAGGTTCATTCAGGCAGGTATTGCAATCCTTCAGCAACTATTGCCTAGGCTATTGGTTCCAGTGGCCATCATCCAAGAGCCAAGACTGCAGACAGTGTACCTGGGCTAATAGAGTAATGTAGTTCATATCAGGCAGTTTATTGCAATCCTTAGCAATATGACTATGGCTTTTGTCACATTGGCAGCATCCCAAGAGCCAAGACTCCAGACAGTGTACCTGGGCTAATAGAGTAATGTAGTTCATATCAGGCATTATTATTGCATCCTTAGCAAATATACATAGGCCTTTCATTCACTGGATCAGCATCCCAAGAGCCAAGACCTGCAGACAGTGTACCTGGGCTAATAGAGTAATGTAGTTCATGTCAGGCAGTTCATTGCATACCCCTAAGCAAATCATGACAGGCTCTTGGTCACACATGGCCACATCCCAAGAGCCAAGACTGCAGACAGTGTAACCTGGGCTAATAGAGTAATGTAGTTCATGTCAGGCAGTTATTGCATCCTTAAGCAATATGACTAGGGCTATTGGTCACATTGGCCACATCCCGAGAGCCAAGACTGCAGACAGTGTACCTGGGCTAATAGAGTAATGTAGTTCATGTCAGGCAGTTATTGCATCCTTAAGCAAATATTGACTAGGGCTATTGGTCACATTGGCCAGCCATCCCCAACCAAGACTGCAGACATTGTTCCTGGGCTAATAGATAAGATGTAGTTCATTCAGGCGTTATTGCAAATTCATTAATAAGCAAATAATGACTAGGGGCTATTTGTTCACATTGCCATCATCCCAAGAGCCAAGACTCCAGACAGTGTACCTGGGCTAATAGAGTAATGTAGTTCATGTCAGGCAGTTATTGCATCCTTAAGCAAATATGACTAGGGCTATTGGTCACATTAGGCCAGCATCCCAAGAGCCAAGAGACTGCAGACAGTGTACCTGGGCTAATAGAGTAATGTAGTTCATATCAGGCAGTTATTGCATCCTTAAGCAAATATTTACTAGCCTTTCAGTCACCTGATAATCCTCCCATGATCCAAGACTCCAGACAGTGTACCTGGGCTAATAGAGTAATGTAGTTCATATCAGGCAGTTTTGCAATCCTTAAGAAGCAAATATTGGACGAGGCCTTCTTCAGTCACCTGGATCAAGCATTCCAAGAACCAAGACTCCAGACAGTGTACCTGGGCTAATAGAGTAATGTAGTTCATGTCAGGCAGTTATTGCATCCTTAAGCAAATATGACTAGGGCTATTGGGTCACATTGGCCAGCATCCCAAGAGCCAAGACTGCAGACAGTGTACCTGGGCTAATAGAGTAATTAGTTCATATCAGGCAGTTATTGCATCCTTGAAGCAAATATGACTAGGGCTATTGGGTCACATTGGCCAGCATCCCAAGAGCCAAACTGCAGACAGTGTACTGGGCTCATGAGTATTTAGTTCATATCAATGCAGTTTTGCACACATCCTTTAAGCAAATATGATAGGGCTATGGTCACATTGGCCAGCCAATCCAAGATCCAAACTGCAGACAGTGTACCTGAGCTAATAGAGTAATGTAGTTCATGTCAGGCAGTTATTGCATCCTTAAGCAAATAGGACTAGGGCTATTGGGTCCATTGGCCCAGCATCCCAAGAGCCAAGACTCCAGACAGTGTACCTGGGCTAATAGAGTAATGTAGTTCATGTCAGGCAGTTATTGCATCCTTAAGCAAATATTGGAACAGGCCTTTCAGTCACCTGGATCAGCATCCAAGAGCCAAGACTGCAGACAGTGTACCTGGGCTAATAGAGTAATGTAGTTCATGTCAGGCAGTTATTGCATCCTTAAGCAAATATGACTAGGCCTTTCAGGTCCCCTGGATCAGTCATCCCAAGACCAGGACTGCACAAGTGTACCTGGCTATGAGTAATGTAGTCATGTCAGCAGATTCTTGCCTCCTTAGCAAACTATTGACTAGGGGCTATTGGTCCCATTGGCCAGCATCCCAGGCCAATACTGCGACAGTGGTCACCTGGGCTAATAGATTGATTTAGTTCATGTCAGGCAGTTATTGCATCCTTAAGCAAATATTGACTAGGCCTTTCATTCACCTGGATCAGCATCCCCAGATCCGACCGTGTACCTGGGCTGTTTTAGAGTGATTTACAGTTGCGACACAAAAAGTAATCTCGTCCCAAAATTCCAATTTTTGAAAGTTTTGAAATACCTTGCACATCTGACCCTCAACTTGTAAAAGACGCCTGCGAAAATGGCTGAGATAGAATTCCTGAGAATATGCAAACATCCTACAACAGTTGCACTTATGTTTTCAGTCGTCACTGTGTGATACACGCAGTAATCCGTATGTATTGATTTTATACAAAGAGGTTTTTCGACTGATAAAGGAGTGAAAACCTGCTTGCAATATTGATTATGGGGTGCACATGTTACTGGTATAGGGTCATTCCTGAAGTTGGGTACACCAAGTGTGACATGGGGGCAAAATGGTGCAACATATTTGATTGCAATTTTATATATCATTTTCAAATAATTCTGATATTGGAATTTCCCAATGGTAAACAATTTTTGTGGATTCTTGCCACTTTTAAATGCTGCACTCAAAGTTTGTGCTGGAGTGCCCGACCAGGTTTTCACGTGTACATGGACAACCAAACTTCATTCTTTAAGTCTGCACCACAGACAAAGACAATTGGGGGGGGGGGCATTAAAAAATATTGTCACTTGCATAGCCTTTGCCTTTAAATAGGTATTACGAATGTATACATTGCTGGAGGAAATTTATACCAACGACTGTAGCACGTTTAAAAGAAAACAATGTATTTTATGTCATTTTTGTGCATTTTATACACATTTGGTAGTAATAGTTTTTTATGATGAAATCATTGTTTATATGTCAACAGGAATTTCATCTCGCATGAAAAAGAATAGGCTCTATTAATACTATACCAGCCACTTCTTTTTGTGAATTTATGCCATAAAATAGGGCAACATTAGTATTAGATTCCGTTCCTTCCCAAATGGGCAATATGTTACAAATTTCACGTTCGGTAACTGGACTGGACACCAAATCTTTCGTGTCCAGTTACATTTGAAAAACCAGATATGTCTAATAACTTATTTATAAACAATAAAACGTTGCCTTTGTTCAGACAATGATCTTAAATGGCGATTTTACGACATTGCAAGTCTAAATGTTATTTTTTTGGAACAAAAGTAATTAAAGAGCGTTAATGTATAATGGGATTTCCCTGCGTACCAAAGTTTAAATGGATACCCCAAAGCAAAATTTCACAAATTGTTGATATTTGGAAATGTTTTGTTAGACTTCTGTTTTGTTTAAAATGAAACAACTTGATTATACCTAGTTTCCTTGAATAAAAAAAATATCCCTATGCAACATAAGAAAATTATCATTCTAATTTGCCACTAAAATACAGGTTTCACGTGTAGGTGTCCAAATCTGGACACCAAAATTTCATTGAACTATATTTCCTTCCTTAATTTAAAGCAAAATCAAAACCTCATTTTCAATGCACAAATCCACCAATGAATGGAATATTAGAGAGAGGAGTTTGTTGCGAATGAGGCAATACACTGTTTTTAAAAATTTAACTCCAAGTTTTCACCCTGTAACATTTTTGTGGACACCAAAGTAATTGTGTGTTACAGAGTGATTGTGTGTAAAATGATTATTTCTGGAAATTGAATGTTAGTTGGGACTTAAATTCCTTTCTGTTTTCGTACTTCTTTAAAAAAATTAAATTGAGTACACCAATATGTTACTTACTTGGTGTCGTTTTCACATCACTTTTTTAGGTTTCACGCGTACTGATTTTGTGGACCAATGTTAACATGGTAGATCAGGCCCGTAGCCATGAATTTATGTGGGGGGTGCGGATTTGCCAGAAGTGGACATTTTGCGTACGAACAAAGCAAATTTTCCGGCTCGCCGGTTGGAACCCATTTTTCACACACCGTTTTCTCAATTCTGAAGTGGGGGAGGGATTGGGGAAGGAACACCCTACGCACGTTGAAAAAACCGTATAATAAACACCAGCCAATGTGTAATGCATGTATAGCCTAATAGTATTAACCGCTGATTATTCTTCATATACCATGCTCCACAAGCCTTGAAACAACAGAATTTAGACAGGCAGCAAACTTTAACATTACCCAGCGGACCCCTTCAAACATCATAAAGCGGACCTTTGGCATTTTGGGGGGTGCGTCGCCCCCCCGGCTACGGCCCTGAGGGGATACTCTTTTTTGTCCTCGGCTCATAGTGAGACAAAACATTAACAAGAATAAATTATGCCTTAATTATTCATGATCGGATCCCAACTAATCAGTATTGCAATCTGCTAAAGTCCATTTAATGTCAGGAAAATGATCAAATTACTATTTTTGACAACATTAAAAAATGTCACAAAAAAGGCCATTTTTAACCTAAAACTAGTACAATAATGCGGTTTTGATGAAATAACCATTAAACTTTATGCAATTATTTATTAAGTTTTGGTATCCTTCTAAATCTTGCCAAGAGCTCTACACAGATTTTAAACACCCTGCCGCCAAAGATAAAAAATACTGGTTAAATCAGCTAGGCTGAATCCATGATGAAAAACCTGCACGACATTTGATTGTGGCACGCAATTCATGGACTCACCCCCGTACACTGCAATGCCCATTGAAAACTAACTCCATAAAGTGCCACTATTTGCACCTTGTGGTCTTTAGGCTGATCCCAGACGGTGCAGGCTCTGGTTTGAATTAAAATGCAACCGAACAACTGACTTTAATAAATGGTCCCCCGTTAAAAAAACAATTCAACACCTCGGGGTGTTAATCATAGATAATACAGTAGATTATCATCTTGATAGCACCGTACCCCTCTACTGTAAGAGGAATGTATTTTTACATCAGGCAACTATTCACCTTCTGAGGACATGACTGCAATGTTAGGTGAATTTAATATAAACTACAATTCCTCTTCCTCCCGAGACAGACTCGTTATTTATGCATATTTTTGACCCACAAAAATGATCTCATATTGCCCTAAGTCCATTAGGACCATGTTTGTGAACTTTGAAAACCTAGCCAGCCGTAAAGTATGTGGAAATGTTTTATTACTAATATGAATCTCTCTCACCATCCAAGTTTTTACAAGTGTTTGGACTAATAGGCTGATTTGCATAAACCCTTATTTATCCACAGCTATGGTAGAAATCAAATATCAATGCTGGTTAACTCCATGGCATGAAAAAATGTGTATTTTTTCTGTAAGCCAGCGGCCAAAATTTCCCAATGTATATTTTTTGTGTACAAAAAGGTAGAAATTCCAATTTCTTCCAATACCAAATTTCACTCTCACTCCAAATTCCCCTACCTTTTTTTCATGCCAGCATTAAATCCTGGAATGTTATGTTATCTATTTGCTTTCAGCATATTGGACTCCTTTTTCTTCCAAATAAAAGAAATAAAGGATGTGCAAATTGAAATCCTGGAAAATGTTAATCCTTTTAGGGAAATCTATTGTGCCTCCAAGTGAAATTTGAGATATGACCACAAGTGGGTTTTGACTTCATGAATCCAGACTCTGTAAAAGACTCCTACTAAAGGACAGTTTGAAAAGCTTTAACCACAAAAAGAAAAGCGTCAAACCAAATCTGCACATTAAATAATCAAAGAAGCTTTACAATTCAATCATAGAATTCAAAGGCAGGGGCCGATCCAGGATTTGAAAAACGTCAAAATTACCCATGGGGCTGAAGGCTGTAACTTGTCCAAATGGGCTGGATTTTTGCAGAATAACCGGGAGGCGCACGCCCCCCCCTCCCTACCTGGATCCGCACCGAAAAGGTATGAAATGTTTTATGAAAGTGGAGCAAATCATTGAGTCCATATTCAGAATGGTTGAAATATGGCCTATATGTACAATAAATTTCGACCAGTTTTCTAAGTTTAGACCTGGTCGAAGTGTAATTTACTCCTCCAGAAAGTAAAAGACATTTTCCTTTGCCTTGACACGAAGTAGCTTGTTATTTATTATTGAACTTTGTATTTTCACTCTTTAAAAGTTGTATTACATCTGACAAAAATTGTGAATAACTGTCAAGTTTTGGACAAACTACTTTTGACCTAGACCAGTTGCTAACTTTTTGTGCCTGTGAACCTTTGACAACCACCATAATCTGTCTGTGAAATTGCTGAAGTTGGATAATAACGTTTACGAGCACTGGCAAAATTCGGCACGAATTCACTTACGGACGTCGTAATCGATTCATTTCCGGATAATGTAAACAGGTACAAATTCATTAACTAGCCCCCATTTCAAAAGCCCATTTTCAATGATGACTTTATCATCCTTCATTTTAGAGGTGTTTGAATAAGTCGAATTAGTATTACAACTTTTGTAAGTGTAAACAAAGTCGTTATCGATTTCAAGTATACCGAGCATGACGTCTGATTCGAGGCCGTACACTTCCGTCCTAATCACCCAACAACATGTTATTCATTTTTCATTACTTGCAGAAATCAAAATCATTGCAGTGGAAACCACTACAATGCAAATTGCTTTTAGCTAATCCTTAGTTGTCATTGAAAAAATGACCTCTACCACTTTTGCCCCAGTGTAAACGCCGTACAAAAATCCTGTAAAAATCTTTACCCTGCATTTTCGGATGACGTAGCTTCTGCAACAGTACCACACAATGCCAAATCCTGTCCATTTCAATCTGTCAGCTCTTATGAGATAGAACTGATGAGCTGTGTCAAACAGCTACTAAGTCTAATTGTCAAAAAAATCACCAACACTATAAACAAACTTAATTCAGAACAAGTTACAGAGATTGACCCCTCTTAACTCTGTGCCTTTTTTTTATACCCATGACTCCATAGTCTTTACCTGGGTCCACTCTTTGCTGGAAATAATGACCTAGTAAGGTTAAAATATCTTGGAACACTGGTCTCCAGTGTACATACACCATGCAATTACTGTGGTACTGAATGTTGCTAATATGCCCGCCCCGGTGCATCCCGCCCGGACTCGAGCACGGTGAGGAAGATCCACAATGGGTGGGGACTTGCGTAACGGATTGGGGACTTAAATTTGTGTCTCTGGAACTGAATAGGAAGTTGGGTTTTTTGTCATAAACAAGATCTTAAGAAGCTTGATTTCCATTAAGTTTTGAGGTAATTGAATTAAACTACTTTGGCAAGGACAGAATTTCCTACTTAAAAGCAGCTCTCTGGAATTGGGTATGCTAAAATGAGATTGAATATAGTCTCAAATGCAAATCTAAAATACAAATCAATTTGCAAAAAATGCATAATCTCTGTTTTGGGTAGGAACATTACTTGCTTGCCGTAATATATGGTCATTGTGAAGATTTAACATTAGTTAAATTTTATTTGGCCTTTCTCTATCGTACCATCATCATCAGTACCCTCCAGACAAACCTCTATATTTTGGCCTATTTCATTGTGTCGCTGGTCCCAACTTCCGAGTCCAAACTAAATACCTTTATCTTGTTTAAGTATATAGCCCCCCCCCTGTCATAATGTTGCTCATAATGCATTTAATCTTGTCTGTAATCTTCTATCAAAGATTCATTTAGCCATTGCAAGAAAGGGGATGTTTGCAAGACAGTGACAAGAAAGACACGTAACCCAAACCTAAGAAAAGAACTTAGCTCACTTTTGATCATCTCAGTGGTTCTTGTGAAAAGATAATGATTCTGGCTTTGCTAATTTGGTAATTTGTATTTTTGTCATTATCAGTAACTAAAATACCAAAAAATATTGAATGATTACAACAGAGTTCAAATTGAATGTGATGCAGTTAATGTCTTAGGTGTAATTGAAAATATGAAACTTTACAATTTGTTTCATTATCACCCATCAATCATCAAGCCTGAAAGTTGTCCCTAACAGGTGGTCCACGGGTTTTACTTGTGTTTCCTTGTAGATATGTATCTCTGGGCGCATAGCCCGTGGTGGGAAGAGGGGGAAGAGTATTCCTCGAAAATTTCTTGTGGGAACATAAGGGGCGGGGGTCCTGATTTTGGGCGGGTACCATATCTCGTTCCCAAAAAAAGCGGGACTAGCTGCCATTGCGGGACTACCGCTGGGGTACAAAGTAAATTCAATAATCTCTTCTAGTCCTGCAAGGGTATCAAATTCAGGTAAAATTTGTGAATGGTCCGCTGATAAAATAGGAAATGAACCTAAATGTGTTAAAAATTGCACTTTGAGTTTCTGCTAAAATGTATTTTATGTCATTTTGTGCATTTTATACACATTTGGTAGTAATAGTTTTTATGATGAAATCATTGTTTATTCAACAGGAATTTCATCTCGCATGAAAAAGAATAGGCTCTATTAATACTATGCCACTTCTTTTGTGAAATTATGCCATAAAATAGGGCAACATTAGTATTAGATTCCTTCAATGGGCAATATGTTACAATATTTCACGTGTAACTGGACACCAAATCTTTCGTGTCCAGTTACATGTGAAAAACACAGATATGCTAAGTAACTTATTTATAACCAATAAAAAGTTGCCTTTGTTCAGACAATGATATTAAATGGCGATTTTACTGACATTGCAATGTCTAAATGTTATTTTTTTGGAAACAAAAGTAATTAAAGATGCGTTAATGTATAATGGGATTTCACGCGTAACAAGTTTAAATGGATACCAAAGCACAAATTTCACAAAATTGTTGATATTTGGAAATGTTTGGTATACTTCTGTTTTGTTAAAATGAAACAACTTGATTATACCTAGTTTTCTTGAATAAAAAAAAATATCACCTATGCCACATAAGAAAATTATCATGCTATTTGCCACTAAAATACAGGTTTCACGTGTAACGGTGTCCATCTGGACACCAAAATTTCATTGAACTATATTTCCTTAATTTAAAGCAAAATCAAAACCTCATTTCAATGCACATAATTCCACCATGAATGGAATAGATAGAGAGAGAGTTTGTTGCAGAATGAGGCCATACACATGTTAAAAATTTAACTCCAAAGTTTCACCCTGTAACATTTTTGTGGACACCAAAGTAATTGTGTTACAGAGTGATTGTGTGTAAAATGATATTTCTGGAAATTTGATGTTAGTTGGACTTAAATTCCTTTCTGTTTTAGTAATTCTTTAAAAATTAAATTGAAGTACACCAATATGTTACTTGGTGTGGTTTTCACCATCACTTTTTTAGGTTTCACGCGTAACATGATTTTGTGGACACCAAATGTTACAGGGTGATCAGGCCCGTAGCCAGGAATTTATGTGGGGGGTGCGGATTTGCCAGAAGTGGACATTTTGCGTACCAACAAAGCAAATTTTCGGCTCGCCGGTTGACCCAATTTTTTTCACCGTTGTCTTCAAATTCTGAAGGGGGGGAGGGATGGGGGGAAGGGACACCCTCGCAGCGTTGAAAAAACAGTATAATAATAACACCAGCAATGTGTAATGCAATAGTATAAGCCTAATAGTATTAACCGCTGATTATTCATTCATATACCCAGCTCCACAAGCCTTGAAACAACAGAATTTAGACAGGCAGCAAACTTTAACATTACAAAGCGGACCTTCAACATCATAAAGCGGACCTTTGTCATTTTTGGGGGGGTGCGTCGCACCCCCCGGCTACGGCCCTGAGGGTGATACTCTTTTTTGCCCTCGGCGCATAGTGAGACAAAAACATGAACAGATAAATTATGCCTTAATTATTCATGATCAGGATCCCAACTATCAGTATTATCTGCTAGAAGTCCATTTTAATGTCAGGAAAATGATCAAAATTACTATTTTTGACAACATTAAAAAATGTCACACCATTTTTACCTAAAAACTAGTAAAATATGCAGGTTTTTGATGAAAATAACCATGTAAACTTTATGCAATTAATTTAAGTTTGGTATCATTCTAAAGCTTGCAAAGAGCTCTACAGTTTTAAACAACTGCCAAAGAGAAACAAATACTGGTTGAATCAGCAAGGCTGAATCCATGATGAAAAGCTGCAACATTTGATTGTGCACCAAAGTTCATGGAATCACCCAGTACACTGCAATGCCCATTGAAAACTCCATAAAGTGCCACTTTGCACCGTGGTCTTTAGGCTGATCCCAGACGGTGCAGGCTATGGTTTGCAATTAAAATGCAACCGAACAAATGACTTGTAATAAATGGTCCCGTTTAAAAAAAATTCACACCTCGGGGTGTTAATCATAGATAATACAGTAGATTATCATCTTGAGAGCACAGTACCTCTACTGTAAGAGGAATGTATTTTACATCAGGCAAACTATTCCACCCTTCTGAGGAAATGACTTGCAAATGTTAGGTGAATTTAATATAAACTACAATTCCTCTTCCTCCACGAGACAGACTAGTTATTTATGCATATTTTGACCCACAAAAATGAGCTCATTTGCCTAAGTCCATTAGGACCATGTTGTGATTTGAAAACTAGCCATCCGTAAAGTAATGTGGAAATGTTGATGACTAATAATGAATCTCTCTCACCATCCAAGTTTTTACAAGTCGTTTGGACTAATAGGCTGATTTGCATAATCCTTAGTAATTATCCACAGCTTATGGTAGAAATCAGAATATCATGCATGGTTAAATCCATGGCATGAAAAAATGTGTATTTTTCTGTAAGCCAGCGGCCAAAATTTCCCAAATGTATATGTTTTTGTGTACAAAAAGGTAGAAATTCCAATTTTCTTCCAAATACCAAAATTTCACTCCAAATTCCCCTACTTTTTCATGCCAGCATTAAATCCTGGAATGTTATGTTATCTATTTGCTGATAAGCATATTGGACTAAATTTTCCAAATAAAAGAAATAAAGGATGTGCAAATTGAAATCCTGGAAAATGTTAATCCTTTAGGGAAATCTATTGTGCATCCAAGTGAAAATTTGAGATATGACCAAAAAGTGGGTTTTGACTTCATGAATCCAGACTCTGTAAAAGACTACTACTAAAGGACAGTTTGAAAAGCTTTAACCACAAAAAGAAAAGCTTCAAAATCCAAATCTGCACATTAAATAATAAAAGAAGCTTTTACAATTCAAATCCATAGAATTACAAAGGCAGGGGCGGATCCAGGATTTGAAAAACGTCAAAATTACCGGGGGCTGAAAGGCTGTAACTTGTCCAAAATGGGCTGATTTTGCAGAATTACCGGGAGGCGCGAGCCCCCTCCGCTCCCTCCCTGGATCCGCACCTGAAAGGTATGAAATGTTTTATGAAAGTGAGCAAATATGAGTCCATATTCAGTATGTTGAAATAATAGGCCTATATGTACAAAAAATTTCGACCAGTTCTAAAGTTAGACCTGGTCGAAGTGTAATTTACTCCTACCAGAAAAGTAAAGACATTTTCCTTTGCATTGACACGAAGTAGCTTGTATTTATTTTGAAATTTGTATTTTAATCTTTGAAATTTGGTAGTTACATATGAAAAAAATGTGAATAACTGTCAATTTTGGACAAAACTAATTTTGACATAGACCAGGTCTAACTTTTTGTGCATGTGAACCTTTGACACCACCATAATCTGTGAAAATTGCTGAAAGTTGGATAATAGGACGTTTACACTGGGCAAAAGTCGTCATCGAATTCACTTACGTCGTAATCGAATTCATTTCCGTGATAAGTGTAAACAGGTACAGTCATAACTAAGACCCAATTCAAAAGCCAAATTTCAATGATGACTTTATCATCCTTCATTTGAGGTGAATTTGAATAAGTCGTAATTGTATTACAACTTTTGTAAGTGTAAACAAAAGTCGTTATCGATTTCAAGTATACCGAGCATGACGTCTGATTCGAGGCCGTACACTTCCGGCCTATCACCCAACAAACATGTTATTCATTTTTTCTGAATGCGAAATCAAAATCAGTGCAAGTGTAAACCAACTACAATGCAAATTGATTTTAGCTAATCCTTAGTTGTCATTGAAAAAAGTGAACTCTACAACTTTTGCCCAGTGTAAACGCCGTACAAATCCATGTAAAAATCTTACCCTGCATTTCGGGATGACGTAGACTTCTTAGCAACAGTACAACACAATGGCAAAGCCTGTCCATTTCAATCTGTCAGCTCTTATGAGATAGAACTGATGAGCTGTGTCAAACAGCTACTTAAGTCTAATTGTCAAAAAAATCACCACACTATAAACAAACTTAATTCAGAACAAGTTACAGAGATTGACCCCTCTTAACTCTGCCTTTTACCCCATGACCCATAGGCTTTACTGGGTGTCAACTCTTGCTGGAAATAATGAACTAGTAGAGGTTAAAATATCACTTGGAACTACTTGGGTCTCAAGTGTACATACACCATGCAATTACTGTGTAACTGAATGTGATAATATCCCGCCCCGGTATCCCGCCCGGACTCGAGCACGGTGAGGAAGAGCTGGGATGGGGACTGCGTAACTGATTGGGGAATATAAAATTTGTGTCTCTGGAACTGAATTAGGGTTGGGTTTTTGTCATAAACAAGAGCTTAAGAGCTTGATTTCCATTAAGTTTTGAGGTAATTGAATTAAAATTTGGGCAAGGACAGATTTCCTACTTAAAAGGCAGGCTCTCTGGAATTGGTATAGGCTTAAAATGAGATGATATAAAGTCTCATGCAAAATCTAAAATAACAAATCAATTTGGCAAAAAATGCATATCTCTGTTTTGGGTAGAACAGTACTTGCTTGCAGTAATACTATTGGGCATTGTGATATTTAGACATTGTTAAATTTATTGCCTTTCTCTATCGTACATCATCATCAGTAACCTTACAGACAACCTCTATAATTTGCTATTTCATTGTGTCTCTGGTCCCAACTTCCAGAGCAAACTATAATACCTTATCTTGTTAAGTATTATAGCTGTCATAATGTTGCTCATAATGCAATTAATCTTGTCTGTAATCTTCTATCAAAGATTCATTTAGCCATTGCAAGAAGGGGATGTTTGCAAGACAGTGACAAAGAAAGACAAGTAACCCAAAATAATAAAAGAACTTAGCTCAACTTTTGATCTATCTCAGTGGTTCTTGTGAAAAGATAAATGATTCATGGCTTTTGCTAATTGGTAATTTGTATTTGTGTCATTATCAGGTAAAGAATACCAAAAGAAATAATTGAATGATTACAACAGAGTTCAAATATGATGTGATGCATTTAATGTCCTTATGGTTAATTGAACTATGAAGACTTTACAATTTGTCAGTATCACCCAGCAATCATCAAGCCTGAAAGTTGTCCTACAGGGTGGGCCACAGGGTTTTACTTGTAGTTTCCTTGTAGATGTAATATCTGGGAGCATAGCCAGTGGTGGGAAGAGAGGGGAGAAGAGTATCTCCTCAGAAAATTTCTTGTGGGAAAATAAGGGCGGGGGGTCCTTGGATTTTGGTCGGGTACCCATGCTCGTTCCAAAAAAAGCGGGACTAGCTGCCATTGCGGGACTACCGCTAGGGGTATCAAATTAAATTCACAATAATCTCTTCTAGTCCTGCAAAGGGTATCAAATTCAGTTAAGATTGTGACTGGTCCAGTGATAAAAATAGGAAAATGAACCTAAATGTGTTATAAAAATTGCACTTGAGTTCTTCTAAAGGTATATTTTTTATTTACATGCTGAAAACAGGTCCCACTAGGGGTATACTTTTACTGCAAATTAGCCCATTATGGGTATATTTTCATCGAAAACTGATCCAGTTAGGGGTATATTTTCACTGAAAATTGGTCCCGTTAGGGGCCACTTTCAGAACCCCTGGAACGAGCATGGGTTCCCAACAAACCCCGAAGAACCCTCCCGGGGGTGGCTATTTATGCTAAACCAGCCCTTTCACCATTTTACCCTGCAATTGGGATATTTTTGCCTGTGATTGGGACATTTTTGTATTAAACTGAGTGGGTTGGCCATGCGCTTTGGAGGGAAGCGGGTGCCAAATTAGAAAGCCACCATCACATCCCTCTGGCTAAGTAAAGCCAGTGTACTCTTATGTTCATCACCCTGCTGAGCTACTACTACAACTGCAGTGCAGTAGCACAAAAGAAAACATGTGAATTGCACCCAAAAGGCAAAGGGTTAATGTCTCTCAGATAGGTCATCGAACTGTGTTTAGGAAGTAAACTAGCGCCATCTTGTGAAGGACACGGACAGACCTTGTGTAGCCTGGTGTTTGTAAACATGGTGATGGTAAAGGTCCACAGTTGATTTGCTAGCAATAGCCTTGTCCTTATGAAGAAGTGAAAATATTGGGATCTGTAGAAAGCTACTAGCTTTTTATCCCCCCGGCTCTTCAAAAGCAGGGGGATATATTGTGGAAAATCAGCAATTCCTTCTGTGTGTGGCGTACATGCCCTGTCTGCCGTCTGTCTGTCTCTGTCCTGGTCTGTCTCATTTTGGTTATTGTGTATGTTTACTTTTTGGTTAGTATATGTGTTCCATTTTTTAGTTTAGGTTGACTGTTTGTGTTGTAATCTTTGAAACGTTACTCCAATATGCAAATTCCTTCGCTATACATGAAAGCCCTCATGCATGCATCTTCTTTTTTTCTTCAAAATGTAGCCTGATATCTGTCAAGGTTAGTTATGCAAATGAGCTAATAAAAAGGGCAGTCTTGATTTTTTTCAAAAATGCAACTGCTAATATGTGGAGTTCCATATGGCATATAATGTTTGTAACTTGGTTGAAAGAGTGGGTAGAAGAGTTCTTTCCTGATTACATGTTGGGCATATAATATGCAAATTATGTATGTTAATTATGTAATTAAGATGCAATCATTTGCTGTACTTCTGATGTGCAAAATTCCTTTGATACTAAGCAGTGGAGTGGGGTGTCCCATCTGCACACATTGAGTCTCAAGTTGGTCATGGGTCAAAGGTCAAATGCGTCTAAAAGATTTAAAGGTGCATTATTCACAACTGTTTTAGTTTTGATCCACTTTGGTCGGTTTTGTGTTATGAGCAATAACTGTTTTCCCTCCCCATAGGCCCTATGCTATATTTCTGTCCGTTTACAGAACAAAATACAAATTGCCAAATTTCTTAACAGATACGACCAAATTTTGCATGTAGAGTTACAAATAGAGTACTAATGGTAAACGTTTTCAGAATACGATATAAAAATCTCAACTTTTTGAGTAATCGGAGGGGGGGGGAGAGGAGGAGGCTGTGTATCACAAATTGCCCCTTTATATTGCTATAACCTTGTTAAAAATTGTGGATAGGATGATGCAACGCCTGGTGGGTGCGGTTAATTCCGCGCCAAACAATTTTGAAGGTACTTTCAAGGTCATGAGGGTTTATCCAAGGTCAAATCTATTAACACAGGGTTGTGTAGTCATGAAACCTGGTGGGTTTAGTCAGGGGGTGAAGCCCATCAAAACCAGGCGTCCTTGTCTGGGCGCTGACATTTTGAATATGCACGGATAATTATTCGTTTGGGTGGCTTGTATACCACATAAATGTCACTTCGAGACAAACAATCCGCCAAAAATCAGTTGTTGGATGTTGGTGCTATTGGGTGGTTAATTTTGTCTACCCATGGCACACAACGAATGAATGACACGGGTCAGTCGTCTTGATGTTAAATAAACCGCCTAATGAATACATTTTTCATACCTAAGCGGCATTGCATTCTGAGAAAAAAGAGTATCGAGCACAATGATCCAGTGCACTATTATTACACCTGGCCACCTCTAATCCCTACATTAATTGTATCACTACCGATTCGTGGATATGAGAAGCGGCACCCACAGTATGTGGAAGAAGCGGATGCAGCCATTGCTTCCTATTGTGGTTCTCTCATTTTTTTCTTCTTTGTGGTCGGAAACAGCGAGACGATGAATTTCCTAAAGATTACGTAAAGTTTTGCCTCTCTATATCTATATAGACCTCTTTGGGTGTATTTAATATTTGATACCACAAAAAATTCACAAGGTCAAGTATGAAGGACAACACCTTTATGAGTGGTAAAATTTCACTTCCAACATGAGGTGTGAAAGAGATTGTTCCCTCTGAAAGAGTGGAACATTGTTAGAATAAAAAGTAAAGGCAAAAGCAAAATCTAAATTTTCCAATGAACGGTATGTACCGTGGTGTTGTTCTAATAAATGCCCCTGCTCTAATAACCGCCAACACCCCCCCCACCCCTTGCATTTTTTGGATAAACCATTCAAGAAAATGAGTTAAGCTACCTAAATCACATGATCTAATGACCGGGACTGTTCGTAAATCCGTATCATAATCGCTGTTGTTCTCAATGCTTGCTGTCTGCTACTATGATCCGTCACTAATGATAACTGGCCCCCAAGCCCATAACAACCGTATCTTACAGCACAGAAAAATGCACTTTCTTGTTGATTCGCCAGGCGACCCTCGTTTATAAAATGATCCCTTAGATATCCAGAACATCGTCTGCGTGTGGTTGTTCAGAAGTTACCGTCGCACAGATCGGGCCCGTGTTTTTTTTTATGCAGATTTTCCCAAATTCCAAAATGGCGTGGGCTACAAGTTCGTAGTTGTATGACAGGTGTGACTTTTTTAACACGGTAGTAGTGCACATTTGTAATAGTTTAATTAGTATTGACTTTGACCTCATAGGGTGCGAAAAACAGCGGCCGCCCTGCTTGTTCGTCTGTATTATTGGTAATCAGCGAAAATAAGCGTGTTTAAGGCGATTTTTGACGACTGTATAAAGCCCCCCTTTTTAAAAATGAACCGCGCCCCGGGGGCGTTTAATTAGGAATCAATATGGTTATAATGTTTAATTTCTTAGGCCCATCTTATTGATAGTATATCCATATGACGTCAAACTGAACATCTTTCCATGAACTATCTATCACGCATGTAGATTTTAGAGAATAACAAACACAAACAAATAGGTCCAAAACCCAGCAAATAGAGCAGTAGCATGTATGCTACCTCATCCAAAAAGTCCAACTTTCACTCCTTTCAGAGTGCATTTCCACTCCAAAATATGTGTCCCCTCATTTAACTCACTGAACGAGTGGAAATTCACTCCTTTTGCTTCTATAGAGTTTCATCATCCATTCACTCATTTCGTCTAAAAGCCATGTTTCTAATTGAAGATTCTGCATTTTATTAACTGGTCACTCGTTACCGGTGAAGAGCAAGGAAAAGGTGTATAAACGGTCAGTTCTATTGGGGCCGCAGTTTACCGTTAATACTACCTCGCCTGCTGTTGAATCAACCTCCACATAAAACTTTGCCGGCAAGATCATACACTGAGGGCACCGCAAAGCATTGTGGCGGGTTGACCTTTTCAACCAAATATTTGCGGGAATTGCGACCTGCGGTAAAGTGGGATTGACATTTTACAGTCAAAATCAGATGCAAAGAATAGGTTCAGAGGGTTAAATGTTCGTGAACGCCAGAGAAGGGTTGAAGGTTAAGGAGTGTCCGCGGCGAGAGGCGATTACGTAGATCGAGGAGCACCCCGACTGCCCTCATCTCTCTATTCTTACGCGTCCACACGAACCTAGGGCCCGTCGTCGATCGTAATCACATGGTATTATCAATTTCCGTGTCCTTGCCTGCATGCGCACTGGTCGCGGAACGGAGTGTGTTTCTCTTGGCGTCACCCGGTAAGGTTGACGCCGCCTATTTTCCCTTCCTCGAGAAGAAATTAAAAATTTTGCCGGGTTGATTTACCAGTAAATAGAGAGGAAGGTCAGTTTCTATTGATCATATTTAATCCCTTATCCGTCTCTTTTTTCGGTAAATGGTCCCAATAGAAACACACCTGTAGTTATTGGTAATGGCTTATGTGTCAGGATTAGTTGAGCTAGATAAGCTGATCTGGGCCACATTTCATCCAAATGCGGACAATCTTAACAGACCTGCTTATTTAGAGAGTAATTACTATGGTGCTTAAGAATGTTCCATGCTTTGATTCAGGATCCCTTTAATGGACTTTTCTGAAAATCGCCCACGCTACAGCTAACAGACAACCATGACAACACAAACTGGAAATACATCAGGTTGTAGCACATGCTGCACATCACACACGTCTAACTTGGACAAAAATGGCTCCAGAATCCTAACTGTGAAATTATACATAATTGCATATTAAATTAATTACTAACATCCTTAGATAAAAATTGGGGTCACATGGCCTAAGTCAAATCCGAGCTCTGACTTTCAAAGGAATTTTTTTTTGTGCATCAGTTTTGAACGTCAAATGTGAATGGCCGTAAAATTTTGGTTTCTCATTTGCGTTATCATAACAAATGACAACTAGGGAAAGAAGTCTATATCTGTGTAAGAGATATTATGAAGAAATTTTGTTTTTGGTGCACCTAGTAAAAGGACTTTGCTTGACCCCGTCTCAACACAATGTACATAGTGATGTGAGTCAACAAGCAAACTGAGTCGGAAGTCGCAATATTTATTTTGAGATATAGCCAAACAAAGGAGAAAAGTCTTTGTTTTCCTATTGTTTTGGTCACCTCAACTGATTAATCTTTGGAATTATTGGTCATTTCATGTGGGTTTTGCAAAATTATCTTTTAAATGGTGCATACATTTTACAATAAAGTAAAAATTGAAACTGACCGACTTCAACTCATTTTGCTTGAACCTCACATATGGGGATGTGCCACAACAGTCTAATTTTCAGCCTTTTGGTATAACATAACCCCTTTTTCATACTAATTTGGTCAAGTCAATTGGTAGGGTTTTTTTTCAAAATTTTATCAAATTTTGGAAAATTTCAAATTTCTTATATCAGAAGTCAATTGTGGAAATTAGTCAAATTTCATCATTTGCAGCTAAATTTGGCAATACAAAAAAATGGCAAATTTGGGTTTAATTTTGGCCCAAAGACCATCCGTATAGCTATGCGGGTCCCTTTTTTTGGTAAAAAATGATATAGATGTCAGGTCTTACTTCCAGACTCTAGGAGGTTCTCCCTACCCAAACCAAACTTAAGACTCCCGTTCCCTTTGCACTTTCTTTTTGTGGGCCGCCAGCTATAGCTGGCAGAAAACGGTGATTGGACAGTGACCACTTAGCCTCGATCGCTTTGTGGCATGTGGAGGTGTGGATGGTGTTGTGTAGGCGTGTGTCACAAATTGTTAAGTTTTTTTAAATTGACCTCATAAAGTGTTAACTTCAATTGGAACCAAACTTCTGTCATAGTGCACAATGGGATCCCTCATATTTTTCTGGGTCAAAAGTCATGATGAAAGGTCAAATGTCATGTGAGGTCCAAGTTGAATGTTCTTAAAATGAAATTGTCTAATGAAAACTTGAGTTTCAATTGGAACCAACTTTTGTCATAGTTTCACCATGGGATCCCTGATATGATGACGAGGTCAAAGGTCAGTGTCCAGGGTCAAAGGTCCATGGGGCGGCCCCCAGCTTATATTCTTTTAATATAGGCGAGCGCGAAAGCCGAGAACCGCGAATACTATTCATTTATTAACTCAATGATTAACCCAAACAACTGTTACATTGACCTCCTTGAAATCATTACATATGGCTCCAATACCGCTGATGAATGTAATTAACCACTAATAAAGTTGCCTAATGACTAATTCTATTGAACTATGGCTGAGAACACATGAATTGTCCTAATAATAGACGTGCAGTGCCTTATCTTGGCATAATACTAACCCTTATGTATGTATCACCAGTGTTTGAACCAAATATTGGTTTATGTCATGTAAAAAGTTGTTTTTTTACAATATGCTTGCAAAAGTAAATATAAGTCAAGGTAATGATAAACCTCAGGGTAGTATTGCCACACTATCATCAATTACCAGGCACATCCTAACGCCCTACTTATCTAGTAGTAGAGTAACTTGACCATCCAGTAATTGGATAAAGTGTGATTACTAGAGGCTACTGGGTCAAGGATTTTAGTACATTGATTGGTATGTTCATTGAAATTTTGCGTGGAACTGAGAATCTTAATAGATCTGATGTGATTATGTTTCTGGATTAGTTGTGGTGTGTCACAATGCCCTTGGGCACAGATAAAGGAATTGATTGTGTTTTGGTTTTGGTTCTACTGCTAGATTCTGGAACTGATTCCAAACACAAAAGGGTACTTCCAGTGGTGCTTCGAACCATTTTAAACCAGAAACTGATCTGATCCTTCCCGTTGACCCCCAGCAATATTTCCCATCTTCCTTTGTTACTGTTGTTGTTTAGTTCTCTCTTCTTTCTCTCCTCTCTTCTTCCCTTGTGGCTTTCCACTGATTGTTTTTGGTATCTCCCCCCCCCAAATCTGGTCTTGTGCCCCTCTCCAATATGCCCATACTCAACCTCTGTCCTGTTGAATTAATTACAACGAGACAAGATGTGATAACAAGAAGAAACTTGATATTATATATCATCTTTGATGAACCAGCCTTGAAATAGCCTGAGATAGCTCAAATACTGCCTACATTTTTTGTTTTACAAATTCCAAATAAAAGCCGAACTTTGACAACTGCTGACCTTTATCACAACCATCAGAAGAACCAAATTACAATTTGGTCTAATAGTAGAGAAAACTCCCATTCACTTCAAAAATGGGAGATTTGATTATAAATTTATTCATACATTTTGTTGTATGCACCCAAAGAAAGCAACCTTGCTTGTTCGTTTTATTTTAGTCTATAGAACCAAGAAACCATAGGCAGTAACACCGGGCTGTCGAAAAGAAAGGAACAAATTGTGTGCCTGCTGTAAGTCAACATATTATAGAGAGGCATATAAAATTCGATGTTATGTTTTCCCGTACTCGTCGTGTTATAATTTTCTGCCCGCATTTGAGATTCTGAAATCCCGAAAAAGTTCATTATTTTGTATTTCAAAAAAATATCAAGGTTTCTTCTTGTTATCACCTCTTTAATGTGATGTTAGTAGATTTAAACCAAAGAACAGTTCCACATCATTTTTAAATGTTAGGGTGGTGGTTTGACATAATGCTTGTAGCGATTGAGCATGCTGAGGTTGGTAATGGCTGTTTCTTCAAATTACAATAATGATAAGGAAAATAAAATAGTTCCTCATTATGATATGCAAACAATGTTACAGAACTAGCATTGACTTTCATTGGCCTAATAGTAATACGTGAAATTAAAATCTTTAACCCATAGCTGAAAAAAAACCTGGTGTGCCTACTTTACAGTCAACTTATTTGGTATTTTTTTATACAGTGACAATTAAAATATTTAGACCATATCTTTAACATCTTTACAAGTGTTGGTATCAGGGTTCGGAAACTTCCCGAAGAAACCTATTTCTTCCCACTGAAAATGGAAGAAACTGGAAAACAGTTATTTCCTTTCCAGTTTCTTCTGGAAGAAACTGGAAGAAATTGGAAGAAACGGAAGGAATAAAGAATGTATTATGAACCACATACTAAATTCACCAATATTCATCTGCTTTGCACTTCAAATCATCAGGCTACTTTAGTTACTTTAAATTTACATCTGTTTTTCTTTTTTCAAATTAAGTTACAAGTTTTTAGCATGTTAGTATACTTGCAATTATCTAGTAAATTTGGTTCACAATTTTTGTTTTGACTTGCTTATGCAAATTATACAGATGATAATTGTAACTTCTTTTCCAGTCTTCCATTTGCACATTTATACTATCACAGTTGTAAGTGTAGATGCAAACAATGAAAAAGGTGTTATAATCTGGATGGCCAATTTGTTAATTAAAATACACATCATAAAATTATCAACCATTAGTGTTATTTGTTGTAGGCTTCGTGGGAAACCCGAGTAGGGAGACTATAACATATTTTGAAGATGTTTCAAGTTTTACAAGGCAGACTCTGCTTGGTCTGGCTGGTGGTGAAAAGTAGACTCAGTTTCTTTCTTCTTTCCAGTCTTTTTTTATATTAGGCCTTGTTGAGTAATGTGAGTTTAAATTATGCAATTGCATGGGTTGGTAGGGGGTCCCTGAATGGGTATTTTGGAATTATTTCACAACTATATTCATTTCACTGTATAATATAAAAACCCCACACTAGTGTAGTCTTTTGCTTTAAATCGACAATTTTTTAAATGACTTTTTAAGTTTCTTCCGCTTTCCAGGAAGAAACTGGAAGAAACCCGTTTCTCCCAAGTGGAAAACAATCCGCGGAAAACCGCGGTTTTTTCCGCTTGAAGAACTGGCGAGACCCTGGTTTGGGATATTTTCATAGTAAACAAAACAGGCTTAAGAGTCAAAATTAAACATGTCCCTTTTGATATTGCCATGTTTTCATTTTGTTAACTACACCAATCTCTCAGAGTACAGGATCCCTGATCATGTCAAGGATCAGTTTTAGTATCAACTATCTGATACACAGAATTTCATAACACTTGTTTTTGTTGAAAAAGTTGTTACCTTTTCTTGCGGTGATCAAATAACCACTTCTCTATTAGAATTGATTTAATCATCACCATTAGTCATTCTCGTCAATGACCGAAATAGGGTCCATGATTGTCTGTGTGTGTGTGTGCTGGTTTATGTACCACCAGTGTGTAGGTATGCACTATGCATCCACAAGGCCAGTTTGTGTTCGTGGAATCCACACTGCAATAGTGCTGATTATATCCGAAAGGTATTTTGGTACTTTGGCTCAGACCATTCTTTAAATTGCCATTATCCTCAACTAACCCTGCTTAAATGATTGTTGACAGAAATTCACCATTTCTCTGCAGGCTACTTTTAAATACCAACTTTGATCAAGTCCTTTAAGTAATGTAATACTGTAATAAAGCTTGGGCATTTAGCATTCAAGCTTTCATTATACTCAACAGAAGACTGGTGACAGGTCTAAGCAGTACTTAACTAGCCAGTGCATTTTAGCTGCTTCTTCGCATGGTTTCCTCAGAATAAAAACTCTAAAACCATCCCCCGGCAGTTTCTCAGGCAGTGTGTTGGTATTCATACAAACACAGGCTGTATTTGGCTGATCCATGTGACCTGCTGCTGCACTTTGGGCTGTTGGGTGAGCCCCGATTTGTTGGAAACACACGTGCGCTGTGTAAAAACTTACACACATGCCAGTTACCGGATTTATCATGGATAGTTAATACAGTAACCACATTTGATCAAAGTTTGGATTTACTACTTCTTTGTCTTCCTTGAACAATATATACAGGTAGGTTTGATGGAGGCGATGTGTGTACATTATATTTCGCAACCTTATATGTGATATGTAGCATATGCCATTACCAATTGCTTATCCTGTGGAGTGATTACCAAGTATATGTGATAGTGAGTGGTGGGATGTGCATTATTCCTATGTGATGTCAGTGGAAATATACCTCAACTGTTTCTTATTTGCCTCATATGGAAATCAATTATTTAAGATTGCGAGAACAACTGCGCCAATTAACGTAACTCTTCGCTAAGCGATTACCCGGTGTTTGAGGTAAAACTGAATATTGGAGGAACGAACCTGGATGGTTTACCGCTTTTGATCTTAAGGCAAGATGAATGACTGAGATGGTAAGCTGTGATGGATATGAGGCTACACACCCCGTTGAATTTAATTCATGTGTACATGGCAAAATACGGTGGTTTATTATTAAAGGGGCAGTGATAGGGTTCAACAAGATGAAATGATATCCCACCAGTATATTACACATTGTAGTTTATATAAGGTTTAGTTGTTATGTTTTTTCTATTAGAGTGGGATGTGCCTGCATGTTGTCATCATGTGATAGCAATCTAGTTGTTAATATATACCCAAATATTGTCATTCCTATTTTAATTGATTTCTAGTAAGATTTTTGGTGTATCCTTGGTATAAGATATTCATGAGTTAGACTAAAGACTCTTTTACAGAATAAAGCTGTGCAATCCTTTTAATCTTTTGATCCTTTTAATAGAAGATTTCATTCCGTGCAGTCTTACACGAAGGGCAAACCAGATTTTTTGAGAGATTAAAATATTGATTCGTCATGGTTTGCTTGTTTTCTTGGCACAGAGTTTTGAACTTTTGGATCATTTTGGATATTGGGAGGCAATAATTGGCAGGTTTTCATCAGATATGGGTAATATTGTTAAAACGTTGATGTCAGGATTGGAAAAATGCCATATCAAACATGGACAATGGGAATTTCCCATTCATACCAAAACCAGGGCCCTTCTAATTACAAAGGTTTGACCCTGTATTGATTTGGGCCTCCGGACTAAATTGATTTAGAAAGTTTGTAGGCCTATATGCAGATGCCATAAAGTAAATTTGATGACTTTCTTGAAGGTGCTGTCCTGAAAACGAAGTTGGTTATGTCCTCTGAACATGAATGTTATTCATGTGTGTTCACCTGTGGGTGGGGAGGGAGGAGGGAAATGGCTGTAGTGTGGTGTTGGTGGTATGTGTTTATGCACTCATGTGTGTCTGTTATCAGAGCATTGAGCAAATACCCATGTTTAAGGATTAGCCTCCTATCCCTAAAATGCTCATCTCTTCTTTATTGAATACGTCTCAGTCTCTTGAGAATTTCTGCATCTCATGTCCATAAGGTAACCCGAGGGAGGTTATTCAACTAAGCCTAACCCCTTGACTTCTATCACTTATCTTAAAATAGCTCTGATTGGCTCATTACATGAGATAACATGATACACCTCTCTGAGTAACCAATCAAAATAGACCTATCTATGTATTCAATATAAATTTATTGAACATGTCTTTGATTGGCTAATTTCATCATATTACCTTATAAATAACCAGTAAAATCTACTGGTAGTGCCTCTGGGGTTAAGAACAATAACATACCTTAACATGCCCTTAGTCAGCTAAATGGCCATTTGAACTGTTAGTTTAGTGAAACCAGAGATATGCAAGAGAAAAAGGTCTTCATGGCACTGCCAGCGCTCTGTAAGTGACACCCAGTTCAGCCCTGCATCTATACCTACATTCCCATAACTCCATTTCGTAAACACAATTCCCCAGGGTACTGTGAAAAACTATTTTTGGGAGAAAGTTATTTTTGAGAGTTTTTGTGAGGTGGGATTCAGTTGATGAAAATATGGTAGTTCAGTTACTTCAGTAATTCAGTTACTTCAAGAGGATTTGATGTTGAAAACCCAATGAATTTGTGCACAAATAGTGGTTTCCTAAGCTGGGTTCTTCCAAATAGCAAAACATTCTAAGAAATTAGTAGTTTGTTCTACAATTGAATTTCAATCAGTTTTCCTTAGGTTTCCACCATGAAATTTATGGTGTACATAATATGCAATCTCTTTATGACAAAATACAGAGTACTTCTTTGAATCACATTCATATAAATTTATAGCCCCATAAGATACTCAGTAAATCCTGGTGATATTGAAGTTAAAGCTATATTTCCATAGGCTATTGTATTCTTACATACAGTGGTTATTACACATTGAAAACTTGTGCTAGTTTCAGTCCTTTTATTACTTGGAGTGTGTGTTGATATTACATATTGCCTTAAATATGTAGATAAATATTTGGTGGTCTCTGGGTCTGGGTAGTCGAGTTTAAAGGGATATTCAATTGGGGAAATTATTTTGTTGACAACTGTAGAGTGACTGAAATTAGATCAGTGAAAAAAGTCAAGATTTGTTGTATAAAAAATATTAACCAGAACTTAACAAATTAAAACATTCTTTTTGTTATATCCACAAGTCATTGGTATTTGGTAATGGCTTGTGGTGGTGTCAGGATTGATTCAGCTGAGTACGCTAATCCGGGGCCATGTGTATCCATGATATGGCCCAAACCATGTATAGAAAATCTAGTTTCAGATCCCAGTGATTTCAGTGCAATTATTAAGATTCACACAAAAATGTATGTTTGAAAATTTGCTACTGCATGCTGTATTCCCAGGAATTTCAATCACCTCACATCGACAGTGCTATTTCACTCTATGAAAAGTATTGTAAGAGTGAAGTCTTCAATTTTCTGTTCTCAGTGACACTCAGTTTGGGTTTCACTCTTCAGACTTTAAATTTCACTCTTGAGAATTTTACAGCAGGAGTGAAATACTCTTGAGAAAAAATGTAAGTGGAATTACCGATTCCCAAAGTTTTCATTAAATTGAATTCACTGCATTGAGATAAGTGAATCTATGCCACTGTTTCAGCCTTTGTGGGTAAATTATAGGCCTACATGTCATCTTACTAGAACAGCATACCGTGTTGTTCCTAATAAACGCCCCTGCTCTAATAAACGCCCCCCTACGATTTTTGGATAAAACAATTCAAGAAAATGAGTTAGGCTTACCTAAATCACATGATTTAATGGCCGGGACTGTCGTAATCCATATCATAATCGCTGTTGTGCACAGTTGTAATAGTTTAATTAGTATGGAACTTTGACCTCGGGAGGTGCGAAAACAGCGTCCCCCTGCTCGTTCTTTTGTATTATTGGTAATCAGCAAAAATAAGCGTGTGTAAGGTGTTTTTTGCGGGATTTTTGACTGTAATAAACGCCCTCCCTTATGAAAAATGCACCGCCCCCGGGGCGTTTATTAGGAACAATACGGTAGATAACCAAACAGGGTTAGGTTGGTTACAAATTTCAGGAATTGATTGCTTTGTGGAATCATGAGTGTTGTTGCAGTGATAAAACTTGTTCATGTTTTGATTAATAGGATAAACATTTAAAATCATCATGAGTGTTGTCTGTGGTCTATAGATATAACTGAAATTGAAAGTGCTTTCATATTTTAACCCATTTTAGTTGTAGTGAATTATGTAGCTGCCACTCACATTACAATGTTAACAATAATCCATATTGTGAGAAATATTTTTTGGGGAGGTGGGTCAAGTATTAACAGTATTTGGGAAAGACACCACCTAGTGGTAAACAACTTTAACATTTAAATCACAAATAATTATTAACCTAGTAAATGATTTAGGACTAATCTTCAAGTAATAATAATTAAGTACAGAATCAATTTAAAAATAATGCAGAATGCTTGTTTTGAGTGGGATATGTATACTGCATACATTCCATAGGCATTTTAGGGTTAATTGTTAGGTTAATTGAACTTGTGCTGGGTGTTTAAATCCAATATATCCAATGCAATAATTGTTTGGAGAAAGAAATCCACACAGTATTTTAGTCTACTTGGTGAAAATACTTGTTCAGAATGATAATTTGATAAGCATAAAAAAAATTGAAAGTTGATGATTAGACATTTCTTAAGTAGTAAACTGTCATCTCCCATAGAATCGCCCCAATAAACTTGGCCAAGATGATAACATGAAAGTTGTATTGGATTTGGGCCATAAACAGTATTTCTATGAGCTGAATTCTAGCCAATTCTGCTACTATTTACATGTATGCAGTAACATGACATGGCCTGTACCAGAATTGACAATGCACCAAATTTACTCACTAGGCCAGGTCAATTGATTTCCTGAATAGAAGAAATTGGTACAGTTCTATCCCCGCTGGCTTCTGCAAGTGTATTCAGGATAAGTTGAGATCTGACACTTGCATGTCAACCTACCCTGAGATCATACTAGAAGTTCAGGGTCATAGTGTATTGTTCTGAATATGTTGCGTTTAGACTTGGTTGAGTTTCTGATGGGTTTGGTGTGAAAATATTGGCAATGTTTGGATGGGTGTTTTGGTTGTGTGGGAGGTATCACACTTCCATATTGAAAAGACCTCTACGTTCTTCACCACCAGCTGCCTTATGAGGTTGGTGAGATCTGTGGCATTGACAAGGAAAAAGGTAGGCTTGCTCAGAGCGTTGTTTGATGCCTATGTTTATTGTGATGTGTGTTCAGTGTATACACATACGACCAATTTGCCAATGGGGTTTCCCGCTAAATGTCTTCAACATCTGGTGTAGCGGATGAATCTTGTCCACTTGTATGATTGAAACAGCGAGTTGATGGCCTACCTGCCTGGCGTGTGTAGTTATAGAGTGATCCATAATGGTGTTATCATTGAGGTATGGTTAGAATGAGTACTACCCACTCTTTCTTGAAGTAGTCTATAGGTAAATTGGCAGTGATTGTTGTGAGGAATGCTTGCCAGGAAGTTGGGGGTGTGATAGTTCAGTTATGGTGGGAGTTTAGAGACCCATGCTTTGGAAGTTGTATCTTGGCTGTATGCATGGTCAGACAGCAATATTTATTACATGAACATGATGATGGATAATGGTAATGAGTCTAATGACATGACCACTTCTTTTTGTACCAATTTCATTTCCATGACTAACTTGACTAACATATTAGCTGAGCTTGCCAAAGAATGTGGTGGGCTATAGTAACCCAACAGTGTTGAATGCTGGTAGTGAGTGTTTTGATTCATAGATGATGTGAAGTGAAAGATCCATGGTTGACCTCTCCCTCTAGATGATGTGAGGTCTTCATCATGGAGCCACGCATTGTGGCATCAAACGAGATATTGGCTGGCAACCATGTAATCAAAATAGGGGTAAAATAGGACCGGCAAGTCAAATCAATAGCCTTATGCGTCATGTAGTCTACATCCAGAGAGTATCATGTACTATTCAGAGACACAGAAAATCTGGACTGATAATAGCCAAGGTTGATGTTGACGAGGTGGGGCCTTAGAGGGATATTTAAAGGGCATTCCATGTGTACCTACTCATATACTGCAAGAAAAGAAAATTTCATAATTTTGTATGTAAATTACAGCACGTGGGCCTATGGGACTCTGTGAAACAACATTTATTCATAACACAAGATCAGAATCAAATAAAAAATCTTGGGAATAAGAACCCCTGCGGGTTCGGGGTGAGAATTGGCCCGATGTGTTCCCGCAGGTCGTAAAAGGGACTAAATGGGGCACCCTGCGGTTAGGGGTGAGGAATTGGCCCGAGTGTTGCCCTGCAGTCGTAAAAGGCGAATAAATGGGGCCCCCTGCGGGGTTCGGGGTTTAGAATATTCACGCTGTATCCCTGCATATCGTAAAAGGTGACTAAAAGAGGCAACTTGTCTGTTATTTGAACAGACTGTTTTCTTTTTTTTTTCCGGTGTAATTTAATTAGGATTATGTTGTATTGTGTAATTATTTTACGGTATAATGTATTATTAAGATGTTCTATTGGATTATCGTATAAGTCGGTTAAAATAGTTTAACATGAAAAACATTCTATTTATCAATTACATTCTGTAATAATGTAAAAACCCACCTATTTATCTGTTAAAATGATGCTGAATGTTTAATATCTTGTTTTTTAACGGGGATCATGATGTCATTATTAGTATCGTAGTGATTTTTTTCATGATACATGGACAGGTGATGAACTTTGTCATAAGTGTATGATGTATGATACCGTAATTTTTAGATTTGATGAGTGTTCTTGTAAAGTTGTGTTTTTCTCTATGAATTGTTGTATTCAATGGTTATCTTATTTTATACATGGATGGGTGATGATTTGGTCATCAGTGTTTGATATGTATCTATTTACAATTGTGTTAAAAATATTGTGAATTAAAAAAAAAAATGTGTATTAGAAGTTACTGTGGTGTATGTTTTAAAATGATTTGATTTAAAAGGTTAGATGTTTTTTTACCGCTTAATGACACGATATAAAACATTGTGTTGAGTTGTCGTTAATGTATACGACCTCACTCACTCTTGGGCATAAGGTTTCTCAAGGATATCTAGTGAACCATGAATCAAAACAGAAGGTGCTAGAATCACAAAATGTACCTTTGAAGTTATTAAAAACGTGGGATATTTCCCATGACAATTTGAATCTGTCCATACTTAACTAGTGCTTACCCGTGCTAACCCCCCAGGAAATAGGACCAATAACAAGATGGAAAGGTGACAAATCAGTGTTTACATACACGTGTGTTGTGTATTTGGTACAATGCGTGGGTGAAAAGGTGCCCGAAACTTTGCTTGCAAGCAGGCAGGTACAATTTCGCTTTTAATTAATTCTAACAGGAAATGTAGGGAATGGGAATGGAAAACGAGAAAGGCTGATCGATGTAAACATTAAAGGAGCACTACTGATCATAGCTCCACCCCACCACTCTTGCTATCAAAGCTGCGATCTGTTATATTTGAATCTTGTATTTTTGTCTCATCTGTAAAATTGTAACTGATTCTTTCCCATGAGGATATTACATCTAAAATACCCCTGGTTTGTCTTCACAGTTAAGGCAAATTATTTATACAGTTGGTACAATTTCCATTGCATTCAACATTAAATGGCATGATTTGACCAATTCTGTTCTCAGTTGTAAGCATGACAGTTGCATTATAAGAAGGTTTCACTTTAGCAAAACTCTAGAGGGAGGTGTTCATGCATTATCAAGCTGATCAGCGCCTTGTACAGCACTAAAATTGCTTCACTGTGTGGTTCAAATGGAAGAAAAATCACTAAATTGATCTAAAAACTTTAAAACAAATCTAAGAAACTTCAAGAACAAGGGGTTGAAAGTTTTGATTATTGGAACTATCCTATAGTGAACACCAGGGTTTATCGGGGTCGAAGCACCGTCGTAAAGCACAAAGAACATTTTGTGGCGAAATTACAACCTTCCCATACAGTTAAAGAATAGGAGGTCAATGAGGTCACATACAAAAAGTTACATTGTACATGTGAGGATTTTACCACTTGCACACACACGATTTTGGATCATTTGGGCATGAAGTTTTGTCTGTAACTCAGCTAATACTTGGGCTACTTATTTGATTGACCCCTCATTTTAAAGGAAAAAGTAATGTACTTTTCAGTGAACACACTTTCAGGTTTAAAATTTAATGCACGTAAAAATTTGTGAAACCATTCTTAACATTATTGCATCAAGTGTGGCAACTATTTTTGATCATTGGTAGTCCTATGCTCATTATTTCACGATACACGACCTTCCTATATGCATTGTGTAATATCCTCAACCATTTAAAAAAATCTGTATAATTAATCTTTTATTTTATAAATTAATCACATGCGTAATTATGACCATGTTATTTTATCACACATTGGTTCTGTAGAAAGATTTACTGAGTTTAAATTGAAATGGAAGACAATGCAAAGTGTGTTGGCCATTGATATTGAGTGACATCGATTAATGATCAGCAATTACATGAATAAGGGACAACATTATCCTCTATGAACCTCATGCAGACCAACAGACACTGTAAACTGATAGTCATTATTTATAACAGGTTGAATAGAAAATTAAACTTTTTTTTTAGCAAAAAAATCTTAGGGTGCTCATATTCCACAGGATAGATGAGCAAAATGGTAGCTGCTTCTGTAATGCCAATATTTGGACTACTTACAGTAACTTCAGAGGTCCTGGGGACAAGGCTTATAGCGATCAGGGCTTGGACCTTTAATTATAATATACTGTAGGCCTATAAGAACTGACGAAGTAACGCAAATCATGTAGAGGGGGCTTGTGTTGGAGGAAGTTTTTTGGGGAATGCGTAGATAGTAGTGGATTACCACTAATAATTGGCCCCTGTAAAAATGCCATGTGTTACAGCTTTATGGTTGTTGACATGACCAGTTGTCAGACTGAAAAGGTATCATTGTTTCAACATACACTATATTTTGCCGATTTTGCAATCTGGGGTGGTAAGTGAACAATTATAAAAGCAATCAACCAGAGATTTCCCCTAGTCATTAACTTTATATGAGGTTAGAGCAGGTCACCACATGAACAAATACATACACTGAAACAATTCAAGCCGTGGCAAAAGGAATATACACTTGAAGATCCATGGCCACCATTTCATTTCCAAATTAACCAGGTTTCAAAATTAAAAACTTCCTATGAACTGTCTTTTAAAAGTCATCCAAATCCCATCAATGCTCATTCAGAAGTAGAATGAGTTTTGGCAATTAAGTTTAATAGGAAGCCTGGCTACTTCCAATCCATCACAAAGCTTTTCCCAACTAAAACGAACAGTCGGTTCTTTTTTTAGAGTTTTTTTTTAAATAGGCCCACCCAATTGTTGGAATTCGGAGGTGAAGGGTAGGTTGCTTTTGCAGACAAATAGGTGTGCACAGGATGGTAATTGATCGTAGGGCTAAAGGTTGACTATAAGCAAGTGAAAGTTTCCACTGTTCAGTAACCTTTGGGTGACGGCTGTGTTACACACTCTCATTGATACCAGCTGTGTAACATTAGAAGGGTGTAATTGAGCACCCACATGCACCACTTTGGTGCAATTTTGTTAATTTTCACCTCAATAGGGTTCATGTGATCCCAACAATCCTATTCTCAACACTCAAAAACCCTGACTTAAAACTCATTTTAAGCCCACAAAGCATTAGTAGGAATTTTTAGCATATCGTGGGATTTTTGTGATTCTTAAACTTTTAGTTTTAGAACATCTTTACCCTTAGTACTGACATGTTTAGTACTACTGTGTGGTATGACCATTGCAATGTATTATGGGATTGGTTCCAAACACCCTCTGGTGTACAGTTGTGTATAGGAAGAAAAAATACACACAGTCTGGCTTGTCTTGTGGGGATCGGTTCATTGACAAGGGTTTCTCCTCTTCGACTTGGGAATTTAGAATTTGGCTCCTGGGTGGAAAATGTGGTACAATGAAGCAGTTTGATTCTTATTTTTACAAAAAATAGTTTACATGTAATTTCACATCAACAAAGTAACAGGGGTGTGTGTTTTTGGAAACAAATCATACAAGGACATATTGTCTTGTGATTGAAGAGGGTCAGCTTGGCTGAGAAAAACTTATCAAAATGAATAATTTAAAATGTCTTTTGTTGCTCAGGGCTCGATTTATGAAAGTTGCAACGGCGACAGCGCGAAATTGACCTTTTAAAAAAGTCGGATGCGGCGACAGAGCGGCGCAGAGCTCCAGATTTGGTGGCAACACAGCTGGGGCGACCGCCGGGCAACAGCGGTACAGATTGTTGTTTGAGCCCATTGAGTCATTTTGTATCAAACGGATAAGAAGGGGGTTTGGACCCCCACCGCCTTCTCTTTAAAAAAATTGGGAAGCGGGGGGGGCAACAGCGCGAAACGCTCCAGATTGTACAGGCAACAGCGGCAACGAGTGAATGATTGTTGTTCTGGTCCATTGGTTTCATTTTTATCGGAGGACTAAGGAAGGGGTTTGGACCCCACACCTCTACTATTTAGAAATTGCGGCAGCGGCGGGCGACGCGCGAAGTTCAAACCTTTATGAAAAGTTGGCAGCGGCGGCCGCGAGAAATTTTGACCTTTTAAAAAAGTTGGAATGCGGCGACAGCGCGAAGATCCAGATTTTGTAGGCCACAGCGGCGGCCCGCGGGGCAACAGCCTAATAATTGTTGTTTTCTAGCCCGTGAGTCAGTTTGTATTATCAAACGACTAAGGAAGGGGGGTTTGGCCCCCCCACTTACTTTCCTGTTTAAAAATTGGGCAGCGGTTTGACAGGCGCGAGCTCCAGATTTACAGCAACAGCGGCGAGACAGGGCGGGCAAACAGCGCGAATGATTGTTGTTGATTCATTTTTTATCATAGGACTAAGGAAGGGGGTTTCCCCCCTAACTCTACCGTTTAAAAAGTCGGATGCGGAGACAGCGCGGAGGCCGGCTCACTTTGCAGGCCCACAGCGGCGACAGCAGGCAACAGCGCGGATGTTAGTAGTTCTAAAAACTGGGGTTCATTTGATAAAGGACTAAAAAGGGGTTGGACCCCTTCCCCCAACCTTTGTTTAAAAGTTGACGAGCGCAACTTCCACCCTTATGACACGTTGACTGCGTCGACGCGTGAAAGTGAACCTTTAAAGAAGTTGGGATACCGGGTGACAGCGCGAAGCTCAAGAATTTACAGGCAACAGCCGGCCAACAGCGCGGATTTCTAGCCCACTGGTTTACAGGTAGGACTAGGAATAATTGGAGCTTTTATTATCCATTCGATTCAAAGGAATGTAGGTAAAACTGTGCCAGTTTAAACGTTCAACAAACCAAAAGGGTAATATCACCATACTGTACGCCAATTGTAGTAAAGTTAACTTCTATGAGTATCACCAAATAGCTGCCGTATGCTTTATTCCCTCTCTATGTGTATTGTGAGGGGCTAAATCACGATATTCGGCTTGATCTTTGGAGATATTAAAGGGATGGCCCCGGGAATTAAGTGTATACAGTTAAACTTTGACAGAATTTGATAGAATGGAGTTCATTCCCAAACCCCAATCTATGAAGTGACTTCGGCGAATTTTTGAATCTTTGAAGAACGACCCATCCAAGTTCCACCATTGTTTAGAAAATATGCTCAATGTTTTACCAACTGTTCAAGTTACAGTTTATCATGGTGAAATTGAGAAGGATATCTTTAAAGAACGACCTCTCAACCCTTATTGGTTTAAGTTGCGTTGAAGAAGGACTCAACTTTTAGGACAAACCAGTTGGAGTGCATTACATGACCTCATAATACCTTTGACCGTTGTTAATATTTTATTTGCTAGGTTAAAAGTTAAAGAACGATTCAACTTAACCTTGCTTGTTGTGGAAACACATTAAGAAGATTGGCAGCGGCGACCAGACGCGAAATAAAAAAGGTCGGATGCCGCGACAGCGAAGCTCAGATTTTTTAGGCAACAACTTAGAAGGGTCATTAAATTGATCTTGTGTTTTTCTAAAGAAGGATAATAATGGGTTTCGATGCAGTAAAGTAGGTTAGAAAATATTTAATTGCGGTCGAAAGAAGATCCCAACGGCGATCGGGTAAAGAAGGTTAGAAGCCTTTTGAAATGCGGGTTAACGAGCTCAATTCAACCTTGCTGGTTTGGACACCACGTTAAGGGGAATGATTGCAACTTTAGGGGAAGGAACAATAAACTAAATCTTGTTTTCTAAAGGATAATATGGGTTTTTTTAAGGATTCTGGTGAGTATTTGTTTGCTAAAAGAACGCTCTAAATATTTCTAACACGTTAAGAATGATTCAACTTAAAAGTGTCATAACACGTTAATAATGATTCAACTTAGACGGATCATTTAACTTGACTCTTGGTTTTACCTTCACCATTTGTGCGTTTTATTCAGTCAGTAAATTCAGCCAGTAAATTAGTTTAGAAATATTTTAATTGCGGGTTAAAGAAACGTTCAACGTCACCCTTGCATTGTGTTTAGAAACATGCTCAATGTTTTTAAAAAACATGTTTAATATTTGCAGTTTGTGGTACATATGATTTATATTAAGAAGGATTACTTTAAGAAAGCCCAGTCTTTCCATTTGTAACATTTATTGCAAGGTTAAAGTTAAAAGACGACGATTCAACTTCACCCATTTCACCCTTGTTTAAAACATGATCAATGTTACAAAAACGTGTTCAATATTCTTATACAGTTGTGTGATTACCTATTGGTTTAGATAAGAAGGATATATTAAGAACGACCCACTCTTTGCCTTGTAAAACATGTTATTTAGGGTCTTGGTTATTTGTTGTTAAAAAACTTCACCATTGCTTGGTTTGGAAACACGTAAGGAATGATGCAATTTAGAAGGATATTGAATGGAAATTATTTGACGAACGGCCCCCCATCTTCACCTTTTTTAGAAACAGGTTTCAACTGTTACAAAACATGTTCATTTACAGTTGTTGATTACGACGGTTATATTAAGAAGGATATTTTAAAATCCACGGATCCATCTTCACCGTTATTGGTTTTTAGAAAGAAACCATGTCAATTGCGATTTTGCCGTAAATTAAAGAACGATTCAACCCCCCTTACTGCTGTTGTAGAAAAATGCTCAATGTTAAAAAAAATTCAATATTTGCAGTTTGTGTTTAATGCGGTTTTATATAGACGGATTATTTAAAGAACGACCCAGCTTCACCCTTGTTTAAATATTTATTTCGGGTTAACGAACGATTCAACTTCACCCTTGTTTTTGGAAACACCTTAAAGAATGATTCTACTTAGAATTGATCCTTAAATGAATCTTTGTGTTCCTCACCATTGTGTGTTGTATTCATGATTGAGTATTTGTTTTCTAAGACACGGTTCCAAATTTTCTAAATTTTAAAAAGTGTGAAAAATTAAACTTGGGAACTTTGTTTTCTATAAGGAGATAATAATTGGAGTTAACGATGCGAGGAATTATGTTTGACAATATTTGAATGCGGGTTAACGAACGATTCAACTGCGATTGCGAGTAAATTATGTTAGAAACACTTTCATTTTGGGTTAAGAACGATGCAACGTCCACCCTTGCTTGTTTTGGAAAACACGTTAAAAATGGATACAACTTAGAAGGATCATTTCAATTAATTTTTGGTTTCCAAATTTCTAAAATTTGACAAGAAAAACCTGGTTTACTTTGTCAAGAAGGGTGTAGTAAATCACGTTAATTGCGTTTACAAAACATGTGAAATGTTAAGAATTTGTGTTAAAGAACGAAGGCAAGAACCCCTTGGGTGGTATTGGTCTTTAGAAAACATGTCAATTGCGATGCGGGTAGTTAAAATATAGTTAGAAAACATTTTCATTGAGGAACATTTTATGCGGGTTTTTAAAGAACGACTTCATCCTTGTCTTGTTTTGGAAATGTTAGAGAGTGTTCATTTCGAATTAGAAGGATCATTAAATGAATTTGGAATTTTGTAAGGATCTAATTGGATGCGAAGTTAATTATGTTTAGAAAAATATTGTAAAGCGGATTGAGAAACGATTCAATTCACCCATTCTTGCTGTTAGGAAAACATACTCAAGAGGTTTTAAAGACATGTTCAATATTTGGCAGTTTGTTTTTACATATGGTTTATGTTTAAGGCTATTTTACGTCCCACAAATTTAGACCCTTTTGGGTTTTTAGAAAACACGCCCATTGCGATGCGAGTAGTAAAGTAAATTATGTTGGAAAAACATTTCATGCGGGTTGCGGACATTTTTAAGTGCAGGTTATAAAGAACGATTTCAACTTCACACTGCTTGTTTTGGGTCTACTTAGAAGGATCATTAAAATGAAACCTTTGTTTTTAAAGAAGGATATAATGGAAGTCTTTGTAAGGATCATATTATGAGTTGTTTCTAAAGAAACATTTCAATTGCCAGGAAAAACCTGTAGTCTTGTCAGAAGATGTGTAGAAACATGTTAATTGCGTTTACAAAAACACGGTGTTAAATGTTAAGAGGTTGTGTTTACAACCCTTTGGATCCTGGCCAGTTTTGTATAAGTTTGTAAAACAAATACTTCAGATTGGTTCAGAGGTCGGCCTTCAAATGTTTGCAGGTGATTTGGAAGAAAGCCCCATTCTATAACACCAACAGCCTATAGGGCTTTGTTCGACTCATTTAAAGCATTTTCATGCTAATTCTGAATGTGCCCAGGAAAATAAAAACTTTTTACATTTTTGAAGCAAAAATTTACTAATTAATTTGAACGGCCACTTGATTCGCCGTTAGTTCTCAAATGATTAAAGAACGACACATATTCACCCTTGGCTTTTAGAAAACTTGTCAATTGCGATGCGAGTAGAAAACATTTTCAATGCGGACATTTAATTGCGGGTTAAAGAAGATTCAAAGTCACCAGCTTGTTTTAAGCCTCGTCCCCAGAACCCACGATTTTACCGGAGTTATCAAAATTTGTCGAAATTTTTGCATCAAAAGAAAAGATATTTTTCTCATATACACCTGTGAATTTTAGGAGGCTTAAAGGATGTTTATGCCCTGTTTTGAGGGTCCCAGAAATCAATAAGAATAAGAAAAATTAATAACAAACATGGAACATTGTGGTTGAGGTGCCATCTTGAATTTCCAAATGGCGGCCAAGGGGAAGATGTTTTTTGCCCACATTCCGTTCTCTCAATACCAGTAAATTCATGATTTAGTGTCTATAGCCCGAGGCTCTACCCATATTTAGGGCCAGGCACCCAAAACATTGTTAAACCACAACGGACATATTTGGACGTGCGGCCATCTGAATTTCCAAAATGGATGCCAAGTCAAACAGTTTTGGCCTCACAAAAGGTATGCGAAACACATAGTACCGAGTAGTACAGGGGACCCACTGCAAAATGATTAAGGTTTCAAGTTTGAGGTGAAATTATGTCTTTTTTACACATGCGTTGTGTATTTGGTAAAACTTTGAGTATATGGATGTTCTGACACTGAACATTTTGGTAACAGGATCACAATTCAAGATGGCAGCCGATGGCTGCATCAAAGATCTTAAAAAGCTAGAGAAATTACCCACAAATTTCTCATAATTCGTTAATATCCAAAGTTTGATAAATAAAAGGGTAAATTTAAAGTGTGGGAATTATATCCTTCACAGTTATCTATTAGAAGGTCAATCTTATATTTTTGCGTTGTGAACATTGCCTTAAAATTTTCGAGATGGCAGCCAAATGAATACCTTCAAAATCTCAAATACATCGCCATATCCTTGAAATTACGATAAAAAAGGGTAAAAAGTACGAGATATAACTTTAACCATTAGGAAAGTCATATTGGGCTTTTTATTTGGTTAAAGATCCATCGTTTAAGATTCGGGGGTGAATGCGGTGTGACTACATTTCTAATTATATGGCAGTTTATAGGTTTCAAAGATCCTGAAAGGTGCCCATATCTGGTCACCAATGAATTTATGCCAAAAAAGTTTAACAAAAGGAGAAGAACAGAAAACCCACGATATGACTTTCTCACACTTTTAGTCAGAGGTGGTGAAAGCCAAATATCGATGTCATTCATTTGTATTTAATGTCATCATAATTTTAGATTATGTAAAATATATATCCAGTAACATTAAACTTATGGCCACTGATACATTTTAAATATCTTGAGGTGACATATCGACAGTATTTTGAATTTTAACCATGTTTAAATTTACCCCAAAATCAAAATACATAATAAGTATAAAAAAGAAAAAAACTAAAAAATTATTTTAATAAAACCAATTTCGAAATAATTTAAAATATATATTAAAAATAATGTTATAAGGTAATTATAAGATCAAAGATCTTGTAAAAGTGGCCATTTTTGGCTGCAACTGATTTTAATTATGTTAAACTAAATAACGAAGTGAGTTTTGATGGCCCAAGACATAATTTGATATCGCCCCATACTTTAATTTACTGTTAGTAGTTCTTGAATGATAGGTATGTGGCAATTAGGTTTTAAAGGTTTAGGAAGGTGGCAATTTTGAAAAACAAAAATGTCACATATGATTGTCTATTAAGGGGAAAGACACATTTTTGTACTGCAGTATACACTTTTCGCTGTAACTTTATATGATGATAAAACTATATATGTAGCTGACACATTCATTGTTTTTAGTTGTTCAAGGGTTGGCCATATTGCGGCTATTATGAATTGTATGTTAGGAAACAAAGCTGCCTAGGACTTTCTAAAACCAAGGCCATGTTGCTAATATTCATTCTTTTCTTTGATGAATTTTTGGAATGCTATAACCAAATATATATACTTATCATATATTACAGGTATATGACATATGTATAGGTTTTCAAGGTCTCAGAAGAGGGTTACCACCTTGATTGGAGCATTGTTAACAAAAAAAATATCATATTATGGATTTTAATGGTCAAAGGCCATAGAGGCCAATTCCTATACTCTAACAAAGAAGGACAGAAGGGAAACCAACTTACTCCACTCCCTCAATAGAGAACCAGTGAGCATGTGGTCTCTAAACGCATGCTTTTACAAGGGTATTTCGGGACACTTGCCATCATACCTTGTCCGAATACCTCTTTGTGTATTCCTGGCAGGCCAGTCCTGCGGTCTGAAGATGACAAGACGCTCTCACTGTTACTCGTCAAAAAAAAAAAAAAATAAGTGGGTGAACAGGGCCATTCCAGCAAGCAGCCCTAGCCTATGGAACTCTTGCCAATCTTTTTGCCACTCAGCTCCGGGTCCATTGTTACTTTAAGAAGCCAGTGTTTGAAATACTATTTCCAAAGCGTTGAGCATGTCCTTAAACTGGCATTAAGTTCCATGTATTTTTTTAAAATTTGATATTGTGCTACTGTTTCTATACTATAGATGAGATGATAGTGTTTTACCTCACGTCATCGTTGTGCTAGGCCCCAAAACAGAAAGTCCCTTGTTATTAGTAAACAGCTTTTACCTTAATTAGTAAGGCAACCCACTATATCAAATGATGTTTGTATGGTATTGTATATAATCTGTCGGATTGTATAAATGAAATGACAAACAGGTATGGCAATTAAGAGTTTTTTAAAAATCTTTGAGACGGCAATATGACCCAATCTAAATGGAGGCATGCTTGCTAACGAAGCAGCAATATTATCAGATGGGGACTTTCTAATTGTCAAAGACCCAAGCTCAGGTTTTCTAATTAATTTATTATGACTTTAGGGATGATGTAACTAAAATACTACAGATATATGGTAACTTACTTAAAAGTTTAAAAGGATTTGTAAAAGGTTGCCATATTGGCCACATCTTTAAAATTCTTGAGCTTGTTGGAAAAAAAACGAAATACCAGATAATAGTTCTACAGGCCGCATTGACAGGTGGTAACAGACATATCAGACTTCATTGCCATTATCACATTTTTTGCAGGCAAACTGTCTGTAAAAAAATACACTGCTGATTCGCGGAATTTTTGAATTTTTTAAGATGGCGGCCATGACCAAATCAATGACCAAGGATCAATGTTTTGCTATCAAAATACTATGAATTTCTAGACATGGAAACATGGATATATAAACACTGGAATCGTGCCTTGGCCAGTCTCACAAACCGGGGGATATGTGCAAAAAGCAACTGTATTTGGCGGCCCGTTTGAATTTAAATATGGCCGCCAAAACCAAAATGATCTGGATGGTGTTATCATGATCGTATTGGATTCCTTCACCCTTAAAAACAGGGTATGACACCAGAATATGCTCTTAATACTCACAGAGAACGAGATATGAGCATAAAATTGGCGGGCCATTTTGAATTCCAAAATGGCGCCATAGGGGAAAATTTTAAAAAAATGCCAACATTGCTTTTCTTAGTTGGTAAACCATAAGCTTTCAGAAAATGTATAGTATTCCTACTCTCCATAAAAAGCCAACAAAAATTATCATAAGGAACCTGACTATTTGTTCAGAAAACATGTTAAATACGGCGATTCGGGACATGTTTGGAAAACATTAAATGTTTGAAAACATTTTATTTGGTGGGAAACAATGTGGGATATGAAATTACGAATGACTCCATTTTCAGCCTTTGTTTCCGGTACCGAAAGTTTCATAGATGCGACAAAAAACACTATGAAATCGGCGGCTTGGTTAACTGAAAATAATTCCTACTGAATTAATTGGTTCGCCGATCTTGCATTTTGCGTGAATTACTTGAAAATGATTAACAAAATTGACTATAGAAATCCGCGCAAGACTTTTTTTTTTACTCGGCACCTTGTATGAAGGATACATTTTAAGGACCAAAAACACGTTACTATTAAAAAAGTGGCCCCATGCACCCCGTATTCAAAATAGCTATTTAGCTTTGGGCTGTCGCGCTGCATGAGTAAACCCACATCTTCGCATCCCGAAGCTTGGTGTTGCAATCATTCACAGCTTAGGCAGCCAACTGAGCAAACATCTGCGTCTTGCGCTGTCGCCGTTGTCGCCGCTGCACAGGCAACATCGCCAGCTTGCCACACCGGTAAGAAGAAACGCGCTTGTCATAGCTAACGTCATGCCAAAGGTAACAAAAAATCCCAACTTTATTTTGTTAAATAAAAACACCCGGAAAGCCTAAATAACCGAAATATACAAATCAGCTCAATCTAAATTAAACTCGAACTTTCATGGGTTAAAACAAAACACAACTTTATGAAAAAAACAAAACAACGGGAACAGGTCACAATTAACCAAAATCGTAAAAATCAACAATCTAAATTTAACGATTTAACTATTTTCCCTATGGCCCATTGATAGCAGCCACCACCCTAAAAGGAAAAACCGTGAACTCCTGAAAGTTCTGGGGTGTCCGCCGCTGTCGCCGTTGCCCGTGTCAAAAACCATATTTTTTTTCCCACTCGACGTATTCTCCGTAACAAAAAATCTCAACTTTATTATAAAAACAACGGGGAAAGCCAAATAGCCAAATAGTGTACAAATTTAGCTCAAATTGTTAAACACAACCCAACTTTATTGAAAAAAAAACAACGAGAAAAGGCCAAATTAGCCAAAATCGTAAAAATCAACAATCTAAATTAAAAATTTACTACTTCTAATTCCCTCAGGGCCCATTGATAAGCAAGCACACGAACACAATATGTAAAACTTCTGAAGTTCTGGGGTGTTTGCCGCTGTCGCCGCTGTCGCCGTTAAACCCGTGTAAAACATAGGTTCACACTCGATGTATACGCCATAACAATATCCCCCTTTTATTTTAAAAAAACAAAAACCGGGAAAATGCCTAAAATAGCCAAATAGTGTAAAAATCACGCTCAAAATAGTACAAAGCAAGCTCCATCAAATTAAAACCGAACGTTCTTGGTTTTAAAACTAAACTCCCAAATTATTAATTTAACACACCGCAATGCCAAAATTAGCCAAAAAATAATCGGAAAAGGCCAAAATAGCCCACTTAGTAAAATCAAGCTACAAATAGAACAAGCAAAAAGCTAAAACAAAAAAATAATAGAACAAATATCAGCTCAATCCAATACTCTAAATAAACTCGAACGTTTGTGTTTAAAACAACTTTTGAAGAAAAACAACGGGCAAATGCCAAAATCTGTAAAAAAAACAACTACATTTAAAAACTCAAATGTGCCATATTTTTTTCTATTTTGCTTTTTTTAAGTTTTTTATTTTTTTCTTTTTTTTTAAAGGTCTAGTTTTGCGCTGTCGCCGTTGCTGGGTTTTTAAAAAAAGTTTGGCTTCGCGCTGTCGCCGTTGCCTGGGTTTTTAAAAAGTGGTTTTGGGGCTTCCCGCGGCGGATGATTTGGTAGGGTCATTCTAAATTAGCCGAACTTTCAGGCATGCTTTGCTTTCTTTTACAGATGAATCATTTTATGCATATTAACTTTATTTCCTGGCTGTTTTACTATTGTTTCATATCTGCTTGAGTGTCTATGGAAATAGTGGTTGTCTTCTGTTTTTGGTAAGGTCCCTTCATTTTCTGACCAAAACCTTGTTCCACACCTTTGTCCTGTGCTCCTGATATGGATAAGAATATAAGTTTGTTAAATGACATATTTGAATCATGTTTTGGTTAAAAGTGAGGTTCAAATGATACTGGAAATTTACTTTACTTTCATTTTTACAATGATAGCCCTGTCAGGAAGGCTGTTCTTATCCTAGCTCTCTCCTGTTACATGTACATAAGAAATTAGAATAAATAGGCAATTTTAATACATAGGAAACTCCTCTTGGTATGCAAAGAAGTGTTACATCCTGAATATATTGAAGGACAAAATATAATTGAACATGTAAAGTACATTTAGCCCATCTCGCAACTTAATTATTTTTAGACCGTGAGCTGTTGGTATATGACTGTAATATGTGTTTGGTCGGGTGTCCACTTCATAATCTAATGTATTTTGGTTAACTCCCCCCAAAGTGAGAGATGACATTAAGATCAATGTGAGAGCACATGTGGTCCAAGTGGAAAAGTGCAGGACTTGTGATCATTAGACCATTAAATCGTTTTATTTCAGCCCACTGTGGTCACGTGTTTGTGTCCATGGGCAAGATGCTTATCTAAATTCGCCTCATCGCCCAAGTGAATCTGGTGAGCCGTTATGGGGAATATTACAATCTAAGTGGCTGATAGGCTTGTGCTTTTTTTGTAAGGCGGTCTTTGAGCAGTGCCACCTATATCAAGCGAAATGTTATGACAATTTCTTGAAGGTCCGTTATAATAATTGTCCAAACGCGCTTTGAGCCTGTTTACGGGATTAAGCTTATATAAACACGGTTGTTATTATTAGTAAGTAATGGACAGGACTTAAAGAATGGTAAACTTAGTGTCATTCTTCTGTTGTGTCAATGTGTAAGCATAAATCTTTTGGTGTGTTTGGTGCAGTGAATTTTAAAGACGGACTTTGACCTAAAGGTTTTTGGGTTCGAGTCCTTCCACAGCCCATCTGTTTTTGCATTTGGGCAGGGCACTTAACCTTACTTTCCTCTCCCTATCCAAGTGGAAATGGGAACTCGTAGTAAATGTACAATCTAATACTGATAGACGACTGGCACTACAGTTGTAAACCAGAGGGTGTTTTTGAACCAAATCCCATAATGCCTTGCAATGTGCCATTCTGGTACTATACTAAACACATGTCATTACATTGGGATAAAACTTGTTCAGAAGTTTAGTAACAAAACATTTCAATAATGGTCAGAATAACAATTTCCTAAGTCACCATTGGCTTTTGTGAACTAAATGAGTGTAAAAGTCAGGGTTATAGAAATAAGGATTTTTGTGGGACACATGATCCTTACTGAGGTGAAATTTTCCAAAACTGGTGCAATTGTGGGATTGACTCAGATCACCTCTGGGTTGACACCTATTTGAAGCAAATTATTTTGATAAATCCCTAGTACAGTAACAATACTGTAACAATCATGATACTGATGTAATATCATCTCTAAATGCTGGGCATTATTGTTACATTGCAAGATTCCACGTCACCACTCTTTTATTACCTGTTTTTTTCCTCTACAGATTTTTGCGTGCAATTGACAGGCCCAATTTACAGAGACTGAGCAAACCAGAGGCTTGTCCCTCTCAGGTATATTAAGTTGATTCTCAAAAGTGTTTGGTTGGCCGGCAGTAACCCGATTCCAGACCAACATTTGCTGAAATCTGTGAGGAACTACCTAAGGTGAGTATGAGTGGAATGGGTTAGAGTGTTAAAGTCTGTACACTATAACTGCACCCACCCGTAGCATATAATAGCAAGCCTACTGTGGTGCTACAGTTGATTACTATCAGGATACTATTGCTTAAAGGTCCCCCACCTGATTACAACATACAGTTCTCTGTTTTTATGAAGGGCCATTACAAAATCCTTAATTCCATAATTTTTATTGAACCCAGATACCATTTTTAATTGTGTGTATTACAATAGCCATGTACTGTACAAACTATTGTTAGCGGTTACCGTAAACCACCAGATTTTTAGAGCCTGTATAAGCATTTGGAATGGGAACAAGTCAGTTGAAATATTTTGCAGATGAGATAGAAAAAGCTATTGATCACTCCTTAGTTTCTGCTGGCCGGTCAAAGTATAATGGTACAAATCTCAGGTTTGAATGGTTTGAAAGGTGGAGTCGAGGGCCCAAGCTGAGGATCAGATAGTGTCCTTATAACCCTCTGTCACAATTGTTCATTTTCCACCCAAATTTTTTCAAATGAAGCATTTGTCTGATCATATTCAGAACCAGTGTGTAAATTATATTCGAAGGAGTCCAACAAGGCCTAGTCTTAGGTCTTTTTGTTTCGAGATGGCGTCCCATGTCCTGCTGTTTACTTCGGGGAGCTTTTTTAAAAAACCACTGACCTATTTGTTATAACCTATCTTTATACTGAATGGACAATAGCATCTTGTTGGAAAAAAACTGAAAATTAGATTAATGTTTTTGTAGAAATAACCTAATAGCAATGAACAGTTAAATACCGATAGACCCACCCACTCACTGACATACCACTTAACAAACAAACTGACCAACCCTACACTCAACAACAAGGTTCCGTTACCCTCTTACCCAAAATAATAATTTCCTTTTGAGTTACCTGACCAGGCAAAGCTTAGGTCTCACTTTGCTGAATTTCCTTTTAAGACAATTAAAAATGAACATAAACATAAAATAAAAACACAAACACCAACCGCAATTACAAGTATAAAAAGAAGATATCCTGCAGACCCCTCCTATCCGTAGGAGAATATTCTTTCTACAATTTATACTTACCAAAACTTTTTTAACCCTAAAAGAGCCATTTCTCAATTTAGATTAGACTCCCTTTGGTTACCCCCTGGTTTATTAGATATCAATGGCTCCAAAGCAAAAATGAAAAAAAAAAACCCTTCTTTTCATCTCTGAAAACAGTGTACTGATATTATCCTTCATCAAAGTTACTCAACCCTACAATGTAATTTAGCCAATATTCAAAAAAATTGAAACAGCAGTGGAGCAGAAATTTTTAGTACAAGGGTACGAGAAGATGATAAAGAAGGAGGTGGTTCGACTGCTTCTTCAAAAGATAAACTGTTCAACCGCCCATGTGATCTCATATCGGCTTAAAATCCATCGTTGGACAAAAGACTTTGCACTACTTTGCTGGAGAACATTACATATACCTGTCATTAAATCCAGAAACATTCCAATTACCAGTTTTCAATTGGTATGGTTGTGACCAGTACCGCGAAACGTACTCGCCTGCATCATTAAAGCAACTTTGACCCCAAATTTTCAAAGAGTTTTGGCACTTGGACACTTTCTGACACAAAAAGTATGGTTGGGATTTAATTTTGAAATGGCATTTATCTAATCATTCATCATATCATAATTCTCAGGAAATAACCGATATTTGGTAAATTAGGCTAAAATAATAACATCTTTTATTGACCCCCCCAAACCTTGAAATCAATGTTAGCTTACCGCAAAAGGGTCTAGTTTTGCTGTTTCTTTCCGTTTAAAAAGTCACTGATTTCCTCAATTATTTCGGCCAACGATTAAAATAAATAACAATCATCAGAACAACCGCGGAGTTCCTTGCCACAGAGATCTCTTAGCTGAAATTAATAAGCTATTTTAGTGGGAGCGTGTCACTTACTTCCTGTTGTGAAACCTTCCGGAACGGCCAAGCTTGAGGCGGTTGAACACATTCTTCAAATGCCCATCGAGTGGCCCTTGACGTTTCCTAACACTTACTGATGAATGGAGTAAGCTGGGTAATCGGATTGCAAAATCGAGCTATCTCCTTCTTTCTCATCGTCCTGAAGTTATGTCACGATTTTAATAACAAAAGGAAGAGTCTACCTATATATTGTGAGCTTCATGCCAATTCAAGTCATGCAATTGTCACAAAGATTTTCATTATTGACGTCACAAACGTCATTTACCCCTGGCAAGTTACCCTCCACATAAATGTTTTTATCATATGAACGAAAAAAAAAAACCAAATTCCTTTGCATGTCCTCAGTAGTGTTCTTCTCGCCCGCCACAGCTTATGTTGTTGAAGGCTGTTGTCAATGGCATGGGTGGATAGTTTTGTGTCATTTGTCTACCACGTGTGGCACTCGGGCAGGAGAAATTTGCCTTCATCCATTTACAATCAAAACCAAATAGACAATGACCTTCAAACTTGGTTAGGGTGACGGAGCTTGATGAGATATGGTGCTGTATACTTTTGAAAGGTATGAATATTAATGAGCTCATAGCTGTCACTTTCTCACTTTTTCAGGACAAAATAGCAATGAACTTAGAGGAGAAAGGAAGGAAAAGAAGCAGCAAAACATAGAAAGTATGGAGAGGCTTTTCTTTGTACACGTATAGGCAGTTAAACAGATGTCCAAAGTCAATTTACCCTTTTGCATGGAAATGGGAACATTACATTGAGATGCCATGTATATCATAGTGAGTTTTTTGGTTTAGCTTCATGTAACCAAATCACAAAATTAAGGGTGGGTTATAATTTAAGTCGAGGGTAGCGTTATATATTTGTGATGTTTAATTAAAGTAGATCAGTTGTTGAGATTAACATTATTTAGTAGTGTCAAGTAAAATATGAAGGAAAAGCATTTCAACAGGTATTTATCAAGTTATTGCTTGAGAGAATTAAAGAAGCCCCAAAAAGGGTTGAAAATCTGTGCAGGGTTCTAGCTATGCTGGGTGATGGCGGGAAGATTTTCAGTAGTTCCACAATTCATTGCTTCAATGGGAGCTTTGCTAAGGTAGTTCATGTGAATCGTTAGGAGAAACATTCTGAAAATGCAAGTTTGTGATCAGTACTGTCAATTTAGCCATGTTTCATCTATAACGATTAACATCAGTAGCTGTACAAAAATCTCCAATGGAAGCAATGCATTGTGGGAAGCTACTGCAATCTCCTCTGCAGGCCAGGCGCGGATCTAGGGAGGGGGCGCGCGCCTCCGGTGGAATTTTGCAAAATCGTGCAAAATCAGCCCATTTGAACAAGTTTAGCTTTCAGCCCCCCGGCTATTGACGTTTTTCAAATCCTGGATCCGCCCCTGGGGCCCAACCGGCACAGTTTAAGTTTTGAGTCTAAATACCCAGCACTCAAGTCTCAAAAGTTGCAAAATCAATGGAGAATCTTAGCTATAAAAAGGGCACTAATCATCAGAATTCAATGTTCTTAACATTTCGCATAAATTTTACCAGGCACTAAAATTTGCCAAGCTAAAACCCTGATGATCATGTGAATGTGACTACAGTTATAAAAGACTTCTATGGTTATACAATCTGTCACAGGATTCTACTGTCTTGAGTGGCTCTGCGATTAGAGGTCTGGTTGCTCACGTGAGGTGCGGTTCGGTTTCCGTAATCAAAACCAGCCATAGTTGTTACCCATCAATCAAAATACTTTTTATTTTTAGAACTTGTTTTTATATTCTGCAAAATCAACACAACATGAGTTTGATGTTCTGGCTAGAATTGAGCTAAAACTACAATGGCAAAAATATGTGTTGCCGCATACTAAAGTGTTGTGACATTATGTGATTAAATTTTTAAACCTGTGTATTAATATTTTACATCTAATTTAAAGAGAAACTTTTCTTTCCTTAAATTTCAAAAATATTTTAAATTTTCAATACAAATATCAATTAAAATTGTCCCTAAGTTTAATTTGCACTAAGAATTAGCAATATCGAAGCCTGCGATATCATCTTGTTTCCACATCCCCATTTAAAAAAAATTGTAAAGACTACTAGATGCAGTTCCCTTTATTTTGGATCAAATTTAAGGTGGGAATTATGCATTTGGTAACACGTACACAGACTACATTTTAAAGGTTGTAGTTGTCATAGTTTTGGACTTTTAAATTGATGAAATTTTAATTATGCTGATAGAAAATGCTTAAAAGATTTCGCACCATGATATTGCGGTGTGATTTTGTCATAATATTGCTATATGAGAAAGAGTCACGATTTGCACCTGTAGGAATTATGAATGTTCTTGAAAAGAATAAACACACTGTGTGAATAAACTTAGTTAAAAAAAGACAACATCTGAATGATCACCACCCAGAGGGTGTATTGAGTCAACCCCACAATGCACCAGTTTTGTGAAATTTCATCCACCTCAATAAGGGTCATTTTGAACCCCAACACCCAAAAAATTGTATTCTTAACACATAAAAAAGCCTGACTTTATGCTCATTTTAGCCCACAAAGCCTTAATACTTGGGGATTTATTTGCATGATCATGGAATTTCTCGTGGTTCTCAAACTTTTGGAACATTTTTTATCCCTAAGTAGTAGTACTGACATGTGTTTAGTACAGTACAGTATAGGCACAATGCATCTGGTCTTGATGTTGAAGAAATGAGGAACTTCCGACCTGTTTCTAATCTGCATTTTCTTGGAAAGATCATCAAACGCGCTGCCATTTCTCAATTCCAGTCGTACATGAGGGAGAATAACCTGTATACAAGGAACCAATCTGCATACAGGAAACATCATAGCGTCGATACCGCACTGGTTAAAGTTAATAATGACCTGCTTCGTGTGGTTGATGAACATGGTGAGGCTGTATTGGTTTTATTGGACATGTCCGCAGCATTTGACACCGTCGATCATAACATCTTGCTGCGTCGACTGTACCGAGTACGGGTCACTACTGGTACGGCTCATCGATGGTTTACTTCATATCTTGAAAACAGACAGCAATCGGTTCTTATTGACGACAAGCAGTCAGCTCCTATGACTATCATTTGGGGCATGCCTCAGGGTTCAGTCGTTGGCCCGGAGATGTTAGTTGAATATTCTGCTCCGATTGAAGACATCAACAAACACAATCTTTGCAGCTTGTCGTACGCGGACGACACACAACTATATGTGCTCATCAAACCCTCTGATCGTAATTGCGAGTTGTCTAAACTTGAGGACTGTATCAATGATATTCGCGCTTGGCTGACTGCAAACAAGTTAATGCTGAATGATGGTAAAACAGAACTCCTACATGTTAAATCTCGTTACTCCAAGAATGTGCCTGATGATATTTCTCTTACCATTGGAAATGAGACAATAACTTCCTCTCCTGAAGTCCGCGACTTGGGTGTGGTGTTTGACGAAAATCTTACTATGATCACCCATGTCAATGACGTCTGTCGACGCGCTTCGTACGCTATTCACAGGATTGGCAAACTTCGTCGCTATCAGGATTCTGACAATACAGAAAAACTAGTCCACGCCTTCATCAGTTCTAGGTTGGACAATTTCAACAGCATCCTTGCTGGTCTACCTGATAAAGAACTGTCTAAGCTGCAACGTGTCCAAAATATGGCTGCTCGTGTTGTTACGCTTACCAGGAAATCGGAACATATTCGCCTGTCTTGTGTTAACTCCACGGCTCCGATTAGAGAAAGGATTGTCTATAAATCCTCATTGACTTTCAAGGTACTCATCGGTGAAGCTCCTGCCTACCTAGCTGATCTCATTGCACGTTATATCCATCTCGAACTTTAAGATCATCTTCACGCAATTTGCTTTGTGAATACATTCTGGCAGACGGTAACGTATGGAAGGAGTTTTCTCATTATTTCACCCAAGCTTTGAATTCCAATCCCGTATTCCATTAAGAACCTTCCACCACCGCTCAATTCAGTCGGCCTCAAAACTCACCTGTTAAATTCCCTTATCACACAAACTTGTTTTCCATCAGTTGTTTTTTTCCTACACTTGCTGACATCTTGTTTTTAATCAGTTACCTACACTGTTGTATTGACAGTGTTTTTATGATTGTATATTATTTATATGCGTATTTTTGATATTGACCCTGAGGTGTGTATGTAGGGATGGCCTGACTGGCCTCAGGCTGTTCCTTTTTTGAAAATGGTAATATCAAGTACTGTTTTAAACTTTTGATATCATGTACGGTATATGTGTTTTGATTTGTATGTTGTACGTGCATTGAAACCGCTTGTCTTATGCGCTTTAAAAATGGTGATTATTATTATTATTTTATTGTGGGATTGGTCAAAATGGCCCTCTGATCACACTCTTCAGCAAAGTTTTTGGTGGTCAACCAACTAATTTATCTTTGATCTCACTGATGTCTTCTCCTCCATATGGCAGCCACTTCCTTCAGTATTCATAGCTTCCTTCCGAGTCAGTTTGTATATTCCTGGCCATAGATATTACCACAGTGAAAGACCAAGCAAAATTTAAACATATTGTCAAATCGATTAGCTAAAAGAAGGATAAATAGTGTGTCTCAAAGCCACAATCTTGTAAAGGATTATTCAGTTATTTTTATTACTTCATTTTTTTTATTGAGTCAAATTTATTGAAACATTAGCGGCTCAAGACTTGTTTAATAACTAATAATTTTACTAATCGTATGTGTTTTTCCTTAGGTATTGACACAAATTAATTTTAGAGCAAGTTTTCACAAATTTTTGTTAAAAGTACTTTAAAAATGAAAGAAAAACATCTAATACCTATAAGAAGGAAATGACAATTTCAACGAAACAAAAATGCCAGCTTGTATTTTTTTACCCACCATGAACATATAACCTACAAATCCAGACATTTACAACCTAAGCCAACAGCTTGGAACCTCTGAGGTAACAAATTGCAATGGCTAGCATGCAAGTATAACAGCATGTTGACAGATCGTGTTTTATCCGTAGAACTGAAATTGGTTGTGATAGCTTTGCATACAGTCCAACAAATTTGCCATATATTCATGCAAAAAAGATAATCCTAATTTAGACAGCAACAGATATGCACCTCCTATTACAAAAAAAATGCAAAAAACTTTTTTCTAATATTTAAAAGTATGTGGTCAAAAAAGCCTAAAATATTTGGCCTCATGGGGTACGTAACTGCATATCTGACTAGTACAGTATTAGACCTTTTGGGTCAACAATTTTATAGCATTTAAATTTGTGCTTCACTAAAACCACTCTCAGTCAATTTCTTCAGAATGCAAACAAATAGCACCTCAGTCCCAATTTTTGTCAAAGTTGAGTTGTTTTGGCACTGGAAATGGGGGAAGTAGTTTTGTGTAAATCTCGAAACACCCAGTTTTTGTGTCGCCGGCACGATTGACACAGGCATTACACACCTTTCTTTTTGAGCATGGGCTTGTGTTGGTATATAAAACTAGTGTTAGACTCGTCCCTGTGTAGCGTCCACCACCTTCCAGGGAACATGGCTAAAATAAGTCAATTCTTAATGATTTGGATACTTTCCTAATGAGATTGCGCGTTGTTCCCGCTAAACGATACTGCTGGTTGATTTCACAACGTGCATTTCCGACCTCGGGCCCCGCAAAACCGTAGTCGATTCATTTTGGGGGAATTCTGGCTGCTAATTGTTTTCATCAACAGTATCCTGGCCCTACCAGAAAGAAAAACTGGTCACACTCTGGACTATCATAATATCTCTCTTGAGATGGCTTAGAGTTGCTTGTGTTGGGGCCTCTTGTCCTGGGCTATGCCTATCAGTCGTTTTATTAATTGTACGATTAGCACCAAAAATCACCCACTCCTGACCGATGGGCACCACAGACATATCAGAATATTGACAAGGACTCTTTCTCAAATGACATATTTCATTCCATGATTGGCAGTCTTTACCTTCGTGATGGCTCCAGTTGATGGGGTGCTTGGTAAATTTAAGGAGTCTTTAATTAGTGTAACTCGATCCCCATGCACCTCCTCAACAGCGTACCCGCATTATTAGACCACGATCACATCCTTGTTTAATAAAGATATTGATGATGTCCAGACGTGAACGTATACGTTTAAGAGAGAAAAAATGGGTAAAAACTAGAAATTGTGTCGATCTGGAATGCATCAATGTACAATCAGCAAGTGACTGGGAACCTCATCATCATGCTAAGGAGGTTTCTTACAGAGAACAATTAGAAAATCTAACAACAAACCATGTTTGCTACTCTGAATAAGCTTCTTAACCCAAACGCAAACACTTCCAACGTAATTCAGCTACGACCTAATAGCTCAGTGGCCAGGTTGTTCAGCGCAAGGTTACAAATCAGACGGACCTGAAATATCCAGGTCTAACTCGCAGGAATGATCCAATTGGGACATACTTGTAGACCGTTTCAATGCATGAGTTTAATCCTCACTGTTGAGAGGTACCAAGGTGATTATGGCAACTCCATCAAAATCATGTTTCCCCGTAGACACGCATGTGCCATTGGTGTGACTTAGGAGAAGGTTGAACTCTGGCTGAGCCATTAACACTGCTATTACGTCTACTCCGCACTGGTGTTTTTTTCTTCCCAGCTAAGCTCCCGGGAAGCTGCTGTTACACCCATTCTCAAAAAGCCTTCCTAGAACAAGAGGTCTCAAAAACTATCGCCCTGTGCAAATATTAGCTGCGGTGTCCTAGTCATGAAGAGTAAATGTGAGTGCCCAGATAAACAATCATCTTGTCTCAAATGACTTAATGAATCTTTCAGTCAGCTTACAAAGAACTACACAGTCATGAAACGGCACTTATTCGCGTTTTAGACCCGATATCCTCAATGCAATTCACAACTTAAGGCATTGCTATTGTGCTGCTAATCTTTCTGCATCTTTTGATACTGTTGAGCAGTGCCATTCTTTTGGATATGTTGTGATACTCTTTCAAAATTCCAGGGTACTGGCTTACAGTGATTCTGTCCTTTACCTGCAGACCGCTCTTTTCGTGTGCGCATTGGGATGCAATTGCAACATAAGCTCACTCCCTTTCCGTCTTCCCGTGTTCTGTGGTCGGGCCTCTCTTTTCATATGTACACATACCTGTATCGCAGCAATCATCCGGACCAATATTCTACCACATTATGCTTTATGATTAAGCTCTATTTTTACAGTTGAATCCTAAATGATGTGATGCCAAACAGCTGTCAAAAACTCTCTCTTCTCGCTTTGTATTGATGAAATCAGTGAGTGGATCCGCTTGTCAACAAACTCAAATTGAATGATTAAAAGACAGAATTTTTTTCATCGCATTTCCAATCCTATTCACAATCGCCTCAAATATTCCATCATGGTCGGGCCACGTGGATGCTCCCCAGTCCTCGGCATTAGAACCTTGTGTCGTTTTTATCACACATGTTCTATGAGACGAACATGTACGGTAATAATTAAGTCTGTTAACTTTCACCTTCCATATTTACGGATCCCGCCAGCTTTACATCACATGGAGATTTGTCCATCACTCCTCCCGTTTTATCACTGATATATCTCGCTGACTTGCCGAATTCACTTTTGAATGGATGAATGTCGGCCAGAGATGGAGTAAAACTCAATTTTGGCAGAATAGAGCATCCAGCGTGTTCACTCTTGATGAAGACACAGCCCATCCACAGCCACTCCTTAAGAGCTCCATTGTCTACCAATCAGAGCGCTTGTCGTTAGCTTATGCTGCTTACTCAAGGACAAGGGCATTTCCGGACATTTGCCATCTTACTTGTCCAATACTCTCTTTGGTATCATTCTGCAGGCCGGATTGGTTCTCCAGATGACAAGACGCTCCTTACTGTTCCTCGTACAAAAGTCAGTGGGTGACCGGGCCTTTCAACCAATGCGGCCCCTAGCCTAAGGAACCTTTGCCTATCTCTGTCGCCACTCCAGTCCATGGTTACGTTTAAAACTCTACCCTATCTATTTCCTACGGAGTTATGGTGTGCTAAATGTGTTTTTTTGTTTATTGCCTCACATGATATTTAAGTATGCCAGCTGTTGTTAGATGACCCTGTTTTTAGGCTAATATACTTACTGCCTAGATTTTTAAAGCGCTATTCCTTGTTTTGAGAAGGCGCGATATCAAATGCCGTTTGTATGTATTTGTATCTGTATGCAGGAGGGTAAGTCGATACATGCCCCTTCAGGTCCATCTTCATATGATATGTTGTCAAGGTCACAGTGCGAATGTCAAGGTCATATTAGGTCAAGTTATAAAATAAGCAGCAAATAGCAAATTAAGCATAATGGAAAATAAAGTCCATTGAAAGCAACTAGAGTCCATACATGAAACAGAAGGACATCATATGATAATCGGGCAAGGTGACTTGCAATGGTCAAAGGTCATCTGCGGTCAGTTTTAAAATAGGAGTGAAAGAAAGGTGATTGCAAAAGCAGTCACAATGGTTTTGAGGACCAATTGTAATTAAGCTGACTTGTCACTTTACTAGCGTTATTCATTCCCCGCGAACGGTTTTCCGAACGGGACTATAAAATGACACACGTCCAGTCGTTCCGTCGTTCGTCCCGTGATAAAATGTTCACCCACGTTGTATACGATTAGCGGAGTTCCGTAAGGGCGATAATGATGGAACTTTGGAAAGAAGCGGGTGGTGGAGTGTCTTGACGTGATTTAGATTTTGGGCGGACAATATCTAATTAAGTATCTAATTGCATAATTGAATGAAAAAGTTCCTGCAAGGCCTGTTACAAGTTGCTGGAGGTTCCCGAAGTGGTCATATAATGATGTAACTTGGGTGGAGTAAGCGGGCTGAAGAGTTTTCGACCTGATTACAGTTGGGCGTATTTCGGGCTAATTGAGTATTAAATGAGCTAATGAATGATGCAAAATCCGTGTTAATTTGACACTGGACATTGGATACTCAAAAATTCTTGTTGCTTGGCAGAAAGCTTCATGTGGCCCCATCTTAGTGCAATTTGAAAGTTATGTGATGTATGCGTCATCGGCTTTAGGTATGCAAATAGCGTAATTAAATATTTATTGCTGGTATCTCTGAAAACGGACATCGATGCAAAATTGCCCTTCGCTACGTGAGACTTCAATGCCATATGGAGGGGGGGGGTTGTTGGTAGGGGTTAGGTCTGCGGGGTGTGGGATGGGGTGGGGTTGTGCATATGGTGGGGAGGGGTAGGGTGTTGGGGAAGTTGGTGGGGTGTTGGGGATTGTGGGGGTTTTGGGGAGTTGTGGGTGTTGGAGATGGTGGGTTTGCGGGTGTTGAGGTGATGTTTGGCGGGTTTGGTGCGGGTGGGGTTTGCGCAGGATGTTGGGGATGAATGGGGTGTTCTGGTTTGGGGAGGGGTGGGTGTTGTAGTGGGCATTTATCAATCGCATGCCTTTAGTGATCGCGACATTTCGGCGGGATATTTTAAAAACGCATCCGTTAAATCAAGTTTCCCTGTTATTTATGCAGTAATTCAGAGAACTGTATATTTGTGTTGATATGCTGTAACAACCAAGAACTGGACAGACAAGGGCCATTTAAATTTTTCAAAAAATTAAATTTTGTGTCCCTTTAAGTTGGTACAAACCTGAAATTGAAAACACCCACTGGAAGTAAGCTGCCCATAAAGAGGCAAGTTGGCATGACAGCATCGCTTTTATTATGGATATATTATCCAATCTTGGAGATGATAAAGTATCTTTCTGATGCAGAGAGCCTGGAATTATTAAAAACCTCAGAGGTACTCCTGCTCCTAGGTTAACCTGACGCAATGAGATTGATATATTCTAGCAGGAACTATTAAACTTGAAAGAATTTGCTTCTTCACTCCTCAAGTAGGGTTTTTTCTCGTATGTTTTGAATCCCAATGTGCTGCAGCTTCCTAGGGGCTGATTTTTATTGTGGTGTACACATTTGGCCAGCTAACAAACAAATGCAGAGCAAAAAAAATTTCACTTCAAATTTCAGGATAACCCTGTCAGTGATGTATTAACAGGGTTCATTCATGATAGGATTTGGGTGTTATCTGTTTATGCCCAATGGAGTATTGCCTCCTCTTCATGTTGCATGTTACTGGAACTAATACTTACCTAAACCCATAAAAACCCTGCGGTGGGGGGGGGGTCTCAACTCTATTTTTGGGTATGTATGGTGCTGTGCCTAATTATAAAATTGAAGGCTCCAGATGCTTGTTTAAGTAAGGCCCCAAAATATGGGGTTGCCAGAGCGTAGTTCTTCTGAAAATTGAGAAAATTCTGCGATTGTCCCAGCTACTTTTTGGAGTGTTCGAGAAAAAATTTGCAGAATCGGCTTGGGACTAAAAGTAGTCTTTGGAACGAATCATTCCCAAAATGGTGTTCACTGGAGTTGCAAAAGAGCCTGAAAATGAGGGTCTTTTAGGGCCACAGCCCATACTACCGGAGCCCAATGTGGAGAACCCCCTCCAAGAACAAACTATTAATAAACATAAATCTGCCTCAAATTGGCATATATGTTGTTCAGTAACACTTCCCAGTACGCTTTTTCGTGCCTGTGATCCCATCTGTATCATTGCGTATGCTGTCCACATGAATAAGTACGGCTTTCCCCAGGGCCCTTGTCACATACATGTTGCAAGTACTAAAATATCGTAGAAGAAGATAAAAAAGACTTAAATTGCGTAAAACGACAAAGAGAAATAATTATAATAATATGATAAATGCTGTTTAACCTACTTTTTTTCCAGATTGTTTTCATTGTTAGCCAGCCCTCGACTGCCCACATGAGAAAATGTAATCATTTCAAATTTTCAAATTGAGATGTCAGGTTGGTGTTAAACATTATTTTCTCATGAGTATCATTGAATAAATTACTGGAAGTATTATATTAAACAAGCTGTGATCTTGGCTTGGTTAGAACTTGGCGCCAATCGTTCACATTTTCCACATGGTACATGAAAACAAAGCCAATTTCCTCCATTATTGTCTGATATGGGGACATCCGCTCAAATAAACAAAACAGAATACCCTCCGCTACAACCCATCATACCGATGACTTCCCTGTAGTTGTTGGTATAAGAGGGTACGACCCACACAGCATTGGTGCAGTGGAATAATTTGATCAATTATCGGTTGACCAACTTGGGCTAAGATTTTCCTGTGACAAATCTAAATTGTTGTTAGGGATTTGCCATTGTCGGTTTTCATGAAGTCAGGTTTGCCTGGGAGTTGTGATCAGTGCTTGTGTTATGACTGGACTTATCAATTTTGTTTCAGAATTTTTGTATGGGACCATTGTGTATGTGGGTGTGGGGGTGTTTTGTGTGTTTTGCATAATTGGTGCGTGGGTGTGGTGTTTACTTGTTATGAATTATGGATTATGTTTTGTGTGTTTTAAAACATAAGTATGGAATGCTTAAATACAAAGGAGAAATTTTCCTTGATGAAATTCATTGATAAGGAAATATTGGGAAATTCGTAAAGTAGAAAAGTCCAAATTGCCTACTCCTATCATGATGTGTAATATCTTTTATGATTTACGGGGCATTTCGTGATCCCACAGCCTGCGTCCCCCGACTTACCTCAAAAAAGTTGAGATTTTTATGTCCATCTGATGGCCGTTGCCCGGTACCGTATATCCTATCTTACGTGCAAATTCGATCTACTCTTGAAGAATTTTGTAATTTTGATTGTCTGTCCGAAACGGACAGAAAGACAACACCATGCCTATTGGGCCACTGTGATACAGACATTTGCTCATAACAACAAAACGCACGGTCCAGAATCACTGAAATTTTAGAAATGGCCTTTTCTAAAGGATTATTATTAATCTCAGTGACCCCTAAACAAAATCAATATCAAGGATCATGAAGTGCACCTTTAACATTCATTCAATATTACAAATAATTGTTTTGTTTCGCATCATCATAGATGCTGCCTGAGAGTCATCCCCTATCCCGCCCCTTCTAATAAAAATATTTTTTTTGTAAAATTTTGTTCCTTGTTTAATTAGTAGTCCGCTTGTTCCTGCAAAATTGATTTATGACAGTGGACAAATTCCATCTAATTCTTGTCAAGGATTGATGAGCTATTTTTTTTTGATTCTATAGCCCGTTTAATAATTTTAATAATTTCTCATATCATTGAAAGCTGGGCAGTTCTGAAAATAGTTGGTGGGCCTGTTATAATTATAGGAAGTTGTCAAATGCAACATTATAACAGTGGGCGTAGTCCCCCAGGATTTTTGTTGACGAGGATGGGCTACAAATTTGTGAATGTACCGACACATGTTTTGTACAGACCAACAATTTTTTTTTCCGGCTTGCTACTCTCGCAGTTCCCCATTTTTTTACCGTCGTCCAAAGTCCAAATCTCGAGGTGGGGCAAGCGTCGAAGCATCGTCACATCGTCTTCATCAACCAAGAAAGTACAAAACAGTAGTTCTTAACCAATTGCCAGTGGTTACGAACTCGCTAATTTTCATATACATAACCACACCACCTCAAACACAACTATTAGGACAAATGTAACGACGAACCGTTGTGTACCTATAGAAAACATTACAGTCGGCTGGGTGGGGCATGTGCCCATGCCCCTCCCCCGGCTACGCCACTGCAATTATAATACACTTTCCCTTTTGGTTTATGTTTTTTGGCTCATTGTGATGAGTGATTATTATGCATAGATGTATCAAATTTTGAACAATAATTGATCTTTGCCTTGAGGCAGGCTAGAAATGCAGAAAAATTATTATTCAACTGGGAACAGCTTCAAATTAACCCCCAGGTGCACACATGCACATGTGCATGTACTTTCTCTCTGTGCATTGTAACTTTTTATCCTGCATGCACATGTTCATGCACTTTAACTTTTTATTTATAAACTTGCAATTTTAGCTAATTCATAAAAGTCATTGATGCTGAAATGTTTAAAATGTGAGCCAACTGTAAATAGTGAGTCTAACATACCAGATTCTGAAAGATAAAGGTTAACAAGATAGATCAATCCATGTTTACATTAGCCTGATTAGCCTGTGCATGTAACTTTTACCTGTGCATGTAAATTTTTTGAAGTTACATGCAACCGGTGCATGTCATTCTAAATTGGTAATTCAAAGCCTACTGGAATCAATCACTTACCAGAGGGGCACTCCAACCATCTATTAATGGCATTATTGCATATGTGTCGGTCAGGGTCCGTCTCAGTTGCAAATTTTTGTCATTAATCCCTGCTTCTTCTACCGACAAGCATGATGGAGAATATTATAAAAATCAAAATCAGTGATTATGATATTGCTACCATAAATCACCGTCACGATCTAAATAATTTATCATTTTCTATTTGTTAGAATGCAGCCACTTCAAGTACGAGCTGTTGTTAACTACAGTGCCAGCAGAGAGGAGGAATTATCTTACAAGTGCGAATGTATGACGTTCTGGACACACGTAAGTCAATTTGGAACATCGGACTTGTTTCTCATTAAGAATGTATTTCATGTGTAGACGCGCTGTTACTATGTCTTTTACCAACCTCAACCTTTGTGAACGTGTTGATGTCCACTGTGATACTGTCCGAGTTTCAGGCGCGGATCTAGGTAGGGGGGGGGGGGGGGCGCCGCCTTCCCGGTAATTCTGCAAAATCAGCCCATGTTGGGACAAGTTTTCAGCCTTCATCCCCCCGGTAAATTTTTATGTTTTTCAAATCCTGGATCCGCCCCTGAGTTTGGGGCCTGCAAAATAGCATGGATCCTCAATCCTCATCATTATTTATTGCACTTATTATGCCACCAACAGATGCCGTCCCTAAAGAAAGTCAATGCCAAGATCAAATCAGTGGAAAGCCATGGAAGCTCCTGTCTCAGCATTATTAGCATACGTTAGTCTGTATAATTGGAATTGGTCTACTGTTGAAATCCAAGAATGTGCTGACAGAAGAAAATAAGTGGCACGTATTGGGGTAGGTACTGCCTTTTGCATTGTGGAAAAATTTGGACTTTTGTCACGGTTTTGGATAGAGGGAAGCGGTGTTTGGAGCTTATAAATTTGATATGTTTTCTGTGTTGAAAGTCTTCGTCCAGGGCCGAAGGCTATTTTGTGTTTTGTGTTGTGGGAGGAAAGGTGGATTTTTGGATAATTCTGAGGCCCAGTTATTTTTCAGAAATGAAGTTCATCTCAGACTGCCATAAGTGGAATATTCCATGTTTCTAAATGGGGAGTATCATCTTATTGAGGAAATGTATAATGATATGCTTGGAAGAGTGTGGTGAATAAATGTAGAACAATATTGGAAATCTGAAGGCAATGGCGATGTTTTTAACAGAGAATATTTTAGATGGTTACTAAAGAAGGCTATAAAGTTGTTGTTGTGTTTGTATCGGAACCGAATGTTTACCTTTTTTGCGAGATGGTTTTGACTTGCATGTGGACTGAAGAATGTGTACGAATCAAGGTATCAAATCCATATCCCATAATACAATTGTCCAAATCTCCGAATACGTTGGTATCAGCAAAATCGCATTACAGATGTTAATGTCAAAACCTCATTTAACGTCCATATTGTAGTTGTGGGATATTTGTGCTTTTATATGAAACTTACGGTTTGGCCTCCATATCTTCTTCTGGAGTACTACAATTTTGTGTTGTGGATTGTGTTTGTGTTTGTAGGATAATGTGGTGAGCTAAGTGCATCATAAATCCTTTTTTGTCCTTGGCCACTTAAAAGCGCTCCATGGCTTCTCTGCTATTTGGCCCCTACTGTTATTGTCCGAAGTGACAATGTTTCCTTTTTGCTACTAACGCTAACCTTTTTGCTTTTGGTATGGACAGATTAGTTATAATCAAAAATGTTGTAAATGAGAAAAATCAGCCCCAATTTGGATATCTTAAACATGACATGCCTGTCAATTATTTATTTTTGAGTTATTTGAGACCATGTTCATGCAGACTTGTGAATGCAGGCCGGCTGCAAAAGGATTATAAATATAACGAATATATCAGAGACAGTGGGGAAATAGGGGAGTAATGGTAAGGGTGGGACACTCAACTTTTTCAGGGTAGGTAATATGTGTGGCCCGACTTTTGTTAGCATACGGAGTCTGTATAATTTTTTATGTGCTTTGTTCTATCCTATGGAACCAAAATTAAAGCCACTGTTACAGATTTTCTGCAGCAATTGTTTCACAAATTTGACTAGGTGCAATAATCAGGGACAGGATCAAGTTGACCAATGCACGTCGAATAATTGGTGGTGCAGACCAAAATGTTGTTGGCCGTGAATGATCATCTGGTGAAAGCTTATTCAAACCGACAAGTTTCCCTTCCGTTGAATTACTTGGTGTCTTCTCTCGTAACTCTGGCGGTGTGCAATCACCGTACTAAAATTTTTTTATGCCAAATTTGGCATTGTATTTAACATTTAACATCCAATTGGGCTCACAATTTTTCCCAGTATGAGTGTAATTGAAATGCATTCCAAAGAATGCCCCAGGTTGAGGTCAATGGTTCTCTGTGGTAATGACAGTAGTTCATTTGGATCAAGTGGTTTGTGATGCGTTTCCTTGAAGTAATGGCGGTAGGTCATTTCTTCCATCCATCCTCCGCAGTCAGTTCCCTTATTGAGATGGTAGAGATTCCCTGCATCAGAGTGTTTAAAAATGCTCAATATTCATCATTGACAAAAGATAAATTTGTGGGCAGTATTGAATCAATGAATCCTGTCCTAGTAGGGTTTTTATCAGAGGCTGGAAGCAGAATTGGGAATCACCTAGATTATTTTTGACCTCGTAATCCAAATTGATGGCGTCTGGTACCCTTTTGAGGCATTAAGTTGATGGCGAATGTCCCTGCTTTTCCTGCCGAAATATTGATTTGATCCAGCCTTAATGCATACAGTGTGGTGATGTGGGATAAATCATTTTTCTTATACGGCGTGTTCCTTCAGTGTACATATATTTGAATATGACCACTGCCGTGACAAGTGATGTCATCTTTCACTTCAATTAGATAGAGTAGTAGCCTAGATTTAGATAAGAGATCCAGATGAAGTAAAGTGGGAAGTATTTGGTTAAAAAACCACAATTGGATGAAAAATACAGATGAGGGTTGGTGAAGACTAAAGTAATTTTGTTTTCCTAGCCCTCAATTAAAACTATTGTATTTTTGATAAAACCCTAACTATAGAGGTTTATTCTGTAGTATTGTGTGTCTATGACACCACAAATAATTTAAAAAAGAAAACGACACAGTATCGCTGTCAACATGCATACTTGCAAACATACATCACATATGCACTGCTCACACACACGTGCACACGCACATGCCAAAACATTCCACTTTTCAGCTTTTTATGGGTAGGGGGCTATTTGTCCAGTTGGGTTTCATGTACCAGTATGCCAAGAACGGAAATTGCCATGTTCAGGCTTTTTTTAAAGAAATGAGTGGTACACGCATGCTCACATAAATACAACACACAGCGCAACAAAAACACCACACACTGAAATATGGCACTATCATGCTAAACTCTATGCAACCTAAAGCAAACATAGGCAACATAGTGTTGTCGGACACGCTTACTCGTGTATTGGTCATGTCTGCATGTGTGATTAGTGAAACTTGAAGCCAGAATGATCAACAGAGAGTGAACGCCCAACCACTAATTGTGGCTCATGATTTGGAGTCAATTGTCTGTTTTTTATGACTGTAAGAATATATCTTTTTGCCAGTTGATATTCAAGGATTTAATGTCTGAATATTAGTAGTTTTTCTACTTGCGCCGACAGTATTGGTGGCTAATTTCCTTCAGACGTCTGCTGATTTCTTAAAACATAGTCCCTGGTCTTACAGGAAATCCCTCAGGGAACGCAAAAATATTATATTATGCTTAATGCGACCTCAGTATTTTAAGACTACTAAGACTACGTCGCAATGATTTTTAGACGTGTGTTAACATTTTTAGAGATATCTCAAGAACCCAGCAACCTAAGACTAGGCATATTTGGACTCATTAAAGCATATTCCATGCTGATTCAAAATATGGTCCGTAATAATTTAAAATTTGGGAAATTTGGTAAAAAGGTGAACTTTGGTTCTGTTCAACTCATGTTGCAAATGGTTAGAAATTTCCATTAGTTGTCGAGAGACTGCAGCACTTCTGATCCAAATGGTGAATGTGTTAGATTTGACCTAATTTTGCACTGTAATTCAGCATTCACCAAGACTGTGAAATGGGCTATTGCATATCATTTGAATAGATAGGCCTAACGTCCTTCTCACATGGAATAGCACCTAGCTAGTTGAAGGTTATTCAAAGCCCTTTCTCCCGGGGAGTTAAGGACTGGGACATTAAAGGTACATTTGTGATCCTCGCACCTCACCTTTTTTAGATGGTTTCACTAGATATCTGCAAGCTCTTGACAGTTTTGCCAACATTCCTCTATGGTGTTTAACATTCTATGAAAAATAATTTTTCATACATGGAAATGGTCCAGAAAATGGATTTTAAAAAAATATTCGCCTTAACATGTCCAACCTTTAGTACAAAGTTAACTGGAAGGCAAAATATATTGTGACTAACGAACACAGGTAAGACAAATTGGAAGTACCTAATATTAAAATGAAAAAAAAAATTAGAACACTTTTTTGAGAAAATTGAGCTAATAACAGCAAGCTACAGGGGGCACATCACTAAATCCTCTGCATTTGGTGTTAACCCTTTATAGTCCGCGGTAAATAGTGCCTATGTGAAATTGTAGCATCTGATGGAACCTGTTTGGCCCTGACTCTTGGCTGGTTCTATTAAAGGCTAGAATATTCTAAATCTTTTAAGAAAATATTCGAAATCGCAATGTTGTAATGGCCTACTGTGCATTGGAAGATATGAGGCTGAGTCTGGTAGGAGGCAAAAGTTAAAAAAGCTGAAATTCGTGAATGGTCTCTGTCCAAAGTGCATTTTTCTCAAAGTTTAACCAAGAACGTATCGAAAAAAGCAATTTTAAGTTAAATTTTCACATTAGTTTACGCCATTCCCCGCAAACACACTATAAAAATATGTCCACAGGGGTGGAAGATGAGAGCATGAGCACTCTGCATATTTATGTGTATTTCAATGGTGAAGTTATTTATAGTGTGCCCTACACTACCACAGTAATAACCTTCATAGCTTTCTATCAGGGATTCTAATTTAGTGACCTGTTGTGGTTTATATGCATTTGTACAGCCATTTAAACGCTTTGCCATAAACTTGGGTCATTGTATAAACACTGAATATATCTGTGGCAATTTAGAAATTAAGCTTTATTCTGTATTTGGTGTGATAATAGAGATGGTGACCTGAGGGTATATTTCACCTAATTGATTATCAACCACAATCCAGACTCAATCATGAGATAAGGAAGCTACCGTGGGGTATATTTTAAGTGAAGGTATAACAATACTGTTACCTTTGTGGAATAGATTTGGATAAAAATCCAGTCCTTTATCACTTTGTACTATCTTTCACAGAGGGTGGTATTGAGTTCAATCCCACATGCATCATTTTTGGGAATTTCACACCTCAACAAAGGTCAATGTGATCCCAACCAAAATCCATTCTAACACATACAAAGCCTGGCTTTTAACTCATTTTAGCCTCGCAAGTGCTTAGTACTTAGTATTTTGTGTCATAATCATGAAAATGTCGTGTGTTTCCTTGAGCTTTGTGAACCTTTTCCATCCCAGTACTGACATGTCTTAATACAGTACAGTATAGGCAACATTAACATGCTTGTGGGATTGATTCAAAACACGCTCTGTTCTGTCCTATAGAATCATGGAATGATTGATGTTTAACTACAACAGATTGCAATTTGAACAAGTACGGGTACATCATTTTTCACCCTCCGCGCTTTTCTAGCGCAGCGAGGGTGTAGTCATGATGGGCGAGTCTCAATTTCGTACGTGTGGACCTTAAAAAATCCGGGGCGTCATTTTTTGATCGTAACGTCGCGAAATTTTTGGTAGTGGGTAGGGATGGATAGGGAAAGCCCCTTGATAGAGCTAATCCCGAATCGGAGGGCGTTTTTTGGCCGCTCGGCTTCAGGCCTTTTCGGGCTGGTGATCTTTTAAAGTGGAGGAAATTGGGAGGATTGGTAATATTCCTGATGTTTTTAACGACATTATGTTGCCGTGCTTTACATTAACGCCCTGCCGGGTCTGGCATTTGGCAGAATTCTCGCCTTGTTTCTTTCTCTGGTTCTTTAGCTCGATCGATTCATCACGCTCCTTTGTGGGTATGCCTATCATATGAATGGTGTTTTTATGGCTCCGTTCTTTAGGGTCTCAACCGAATAATAACGTCTACGCATCGGCCTTGCCATCTTACGCGGTCCCGTATTTTCCCACGGTGTAGTCTGTGTCCACATACTCGAAAGGTACTGCAATGATGGGCTCGGGTCGACAATCAAACATTTCCCACGTGCTACGGCACTATAGGCTAGCTAATTTATTTCAATTTACTCCCCCACCGCCGTAGTCATATGAGCGGGTTGACCATCGATTTGTCTATTGTAAACCTGATCTCGTTTGTTTGTCACTTGTCCCCGGTTTCATCCATGAGAGTCATACACATTTCACCTTGGCCCGTCCTATCGTCTGTTATGCACGGCAGCTAGGCTGTCATAAGAACACACTCAACACGGGAGAACACAGTGAGGTGATGGTCAGCGATTGGCTACCATACCACATGCCTACAGTACAATAAAATATTATGGTCCAAGAAAGATTAGAAAGATATTCTTGAGATATTGTCCGCGTTTAATTCGTTAGTTATTACTTCTGACACTTGTATGACATTTTAGCATGTTGGCAATAGTGTAGAGTCAAGTTCAGATCTCTCTTCTGGATTGCGCACCAGGCCACAGTAATTTTCGCCGATTTTGTCATTTTTTATCTCACAAATGAAAAAATGTGAGTACGGGTCCGAATACTCGAGCGCTTTTAAAAAAACGAAAATGAATAGATTAAAAATATTCGCTAGGAAGTCCTAGATATTGGCCAATGAAATTTCTGAATTTTATACATAATACCCCCTTTTGTGATATTTTCCCTTAAAATTGGCAAGAAACTTCATACATTGGATAACATCAATTGGATTAAAATACCCACTTTTATTCCCACACTTTCACTGATACCGCATTTGATTTTATCACGTTTCCACTGATATCCCTATTAATTATGTCATCAAGTGCCAGTTTATATTGTGTATAGACTGTTTTTTTTGCGATTCCGCCTCCGGCAGTACATTATTCATCACCTCAGCAGGCGAAAGGTAATCATCAACAATTTGTCTTTATTTTTAATATATTTCTCAGCTTTTTAATTTATTCTCTCTGAATTCAAATTTGAGGCTATTTTAAGTTTATACTCATAAATTTTCTGGGTTTCTCATCCTGCAGTTGAAGCATAAATGACTAGTTTTATGAAAACGTTGGTGAAGTGATGCATTTTTGTGAGGTCAGGGACTATCATGAAACTTTAATAATGCAAACATTATGAATTTTACTCTCAATATATTTCTTGTCTACTGAAGCTATAGATAGATCCTTCGCCTCCGATAAGCCTCCTAGGTGACCACCTACTGCCCGATATGTGGAGCTTTGTTCAGGTTTGGCTCCAACAGTCCACTTAGCTCCAAGGGCCTCCCATGCACCACGGCTTATGGACATTCAAGAAACTGAAAATGCCTTGATGGCCTTCCCATTTATGAAATTGCCTTGATGCCTTAATTGGCTGTATTACCTTCATGCCCTTGCAAATTTGAAGCATTTTTTTATTTAGCCTTTAAAAGCGCTTGCCCCCCCACGGATCCCGTAACTTTGCCCCTTGGATATCGCGCCACACATCCATGCATATACATAGTACGTTGACGATGTTACATAAAGCGACTGGCGGAGGTTATAAAAAAGAGATTGAGTCATTCGTTCAGTTTATTATTCTGTGGTGACGACGATTATGATTTTTTAGAGAATTTGCATACGAAACTCTGTCCTTTGAAGATAGTTTCTTCATTTTGAACTTTTATTAGGAGGTATACTAACAACTAAAAACATTAAGATGTGCTAAACATGGTGCTAACACTTAAAACATTGTATTGTTCAGTTCTTGTGTGACCTGATGTCTCTGTTTTTGACGTCACGTGTGATAAGGTTACAAAACCTGGAAGTTGAACGAAAATCTTGAGGTGGCCCATCTTGAAAAATGAAAGCCCTCCTTCCTTTTTTTCAAAAACCCGACGAGAACATGTTTTAGTTTTCACTTGGGCCTACCTGTGCGGGTGGTGCCAATCTCCTAAACAAGCCAGATAGTACAAATGTTATCTATCACTACGGGGTCAAAGCCGGGAGGCATGTACGGTAGCTTCAGACTCCTAATTTAACATCGTCCATTGGTTAACCGCTCAGGCCTAAACACAAATATTTACAAAAAATCATTTTTTTTGTGTGTTCGAATAATATTTTCTTAATTCCAAAACTCTGAAGAAACACAACCTGTAAGTTTATTTCTGATTTATATCTAAAGGACAGTCGATATTGCTGTAGTCTATTAGTTGAGGCTTGGCTCCATCTTCTGGCGGACTCTCAATCTGGTGGTAACAGATCAAGATTCAACTTTTTGCAACTTCCGGGTTTGTTTGGTTTTACGGCACATCGTTCGTCGTATTGACAGTGCATTAATTATGCCATAGCTATGAATGTGTACAATAAATATCCACGAAGCACTTGTAGGCCAACAATCGCGATGCATATACTATGCAGTGAAATCGGTTCGTGATCATGATATTTCTGTAATCCGGCATCTTTATGGGATTGAAATCAATGACGACTGAAGAGCATTGTGAGTAGAATAGTATCAAATATACCACCTGGTCATTATTTTTTTTTTCACACAACCGGTACCCGTGCTGGAGATTTTAGATCCCGTGGTGAAGCAATATAAGCGTCCTTGGGAGCATATTCCGGTGGCTCCATAACATAACGTAATAAAAGCGTGAACCAATGTTGCGACTCAAACCTCAGGAAGAAGTCAACTGAATCGAATTGCCCTATTGTTCACCATTGTTTGCCCGGACTATGAAAGACCGCCTGACAATGATTGCTTCAACACCTTGCTCGGACATCGCGGTGCGTGTTACTACCAGGGTTCGAGTCACTGAATCCTTGTTGTGGGTGTGTGTAAAAACTAGTACAATTCCATACATCTGGGTGTGTGATCATACGAGGATGGTGGGTTGTTTGGATAGGGGTGAAGGGGGTTATTGGATAGGGGAAGTGTGGGTGGGTTTTTGGATAGGGGAAGAGTGAGTTGTTGAGGGTGGCCAGGTGGGGGTTTGGGGCGTTGTGGGGTGCACCAGGGATGGGGCTTCGGTGGGGTACATCAAGGTAGGGTGGGTGGACCCCATGTGACTTCATAACCCCTGTGACTTCTGACCCTTGTGGACCTGTTAACCCCATTTGACCTCATGGGACCATGTGACCTCATTTGACCATGGTGACTCTGCCATGTTACCCGGGTGACCTCTGTGACCCTGGTGACCTCATGGGACCTGGGACCTTACATGACCTTGGTGACCTCATGTGACTTGGTGACCTCATGTGACCTGGTGACCTCATGTCACCCTGTCAACCGGGTGACCTTCATGTGACCTGGGGACCTCATGTCACCTTTGGTCCCTTTCACCAACCGTGACGACGACACACCAATGGTCCAACACCATATGTTGTTTTTTGTAAATTGACACAGAAATACACTGGCATACCGTCCGCAATCAGTTATTTAGTACTGAAAAGATTATTATGATTTTTTTTTTTTTTTTTTTTTAAAATTAATAAATTGCTTTTTTTCTTTCATGCTCACACAAGGGGCCAATTTTGAGACCCCCAACTCATATCTTTCTACTATTGGTAGATACAAAGACTGTAGATACAAGATGAGTGACCTACTTAGATAGATACGTGACTCATGTGCTCATCAGGGTTGGCTATCAGGGGGATGCACCAGGAATATCAAATTCAGAATTTAACAGTGTTTTAAGCATATATTGCATTATTTTTTTTACTACATTAGTATCATGACATTTTTCCCCTCCTATGCTGTTGCCGCCACCCTGTTCTCTAAAGTTGTAGCGAGGGTTATGCATCGTTTAGTGCTTTCGTTTTAAAAGCAAGTCCAGCTTGACCGAGTTTGAATGGGTTTTTGGCATATACAATTACGATGGTGTTGTGGACTTCCAATATCCCATTGTCTTGAAGCATTGAACCTATAATCTACTGTGTCCATCATCTCGGTCAATACAACTCGTTTCCTGTCATTTGCAAGTTTGATTTTACTGAGTGGGGTGGAACTAAATCAATTCCAGTTGGGGCACATGCCTGCTACCGTATTAATGCCGAACATTAGAATGATGGCCACCCCGATTAAGTATTTGAAGTTTCATCTTGATGATTACCTGACCCCAAACTCCACGTGTAAAGTTTTCGCATTGATTCTTCAATCCCCTTTTTGACTGTTACAATAGATAACACGTGATTTTTGTAAACCCCGTGAGTACGTGGTAACTTAATTTTGGTTTACCAAATGGGGCACATTTTTCGCATCAAACATCCAACTAAACTCTTTGGCCCTAAGATTTCACAGGGTAATGAGAAAAAGAGTACTTTCTGTAGACAACACAGATTTGACCACTTCTCCTAAAATCTGGGTTATGGGACATGAGGCTATTGCACTCTGTGGCCATGCCCTTTTAAAAAAATTGATTTTTGACCACAATTCGAGGGGGTGAGTTTGTGTACAAAGAAAATCCGATTGACTCTGGGAAACCTAACAGTACAAACTCACCCAAGCCTCATATTTAACCAAAATGCTACCTTCAAAAAGACCTAACCCTAAATGCCTAATTTCTCTTTACAGCACTAAAAATAAGATCAAATTTGAATTGATAAGGCCCTGTGAATAGCCATCGTTATAATTCCACGCCTGGGGTACGTGGGATGACTAGCATGCACAAGGGAAGTTGTTTGATATCACCTACTTAAACACTCGTGCCTAATTATCCTCGTCTAGCAAACACACCACACTTGAATATTCAGCTAATCATCATTCCACTTCAAGAACGAGCCCATGTTTTATGTATCGTCTCAAGAATTGATGCAAACACACACTAGCTTTCTTCACAAACATGTCTATTTCGTATGTCTGCCCCCCCTACAACGTGAACCGCATCTTGTAATTTGTAACTTATACCTAAGAATCTGTTTGCTTTAAGAATTGCCTCTTCATAGGAACCATGTTGCTTCACATGCAGTTCTTTACAAAATCTTGTTTGCAGCTATACACATGTAAAAAAAAGTTGCCATAATAATCACAAAAAGATTATAGTGGGGGGGGGCCTTCCATTTTGGTTTTTACAGACAACCGTACTATACTTGTCATGTATCCTTGCAACACCCATCCCAATGTTTTGAAGTACCAAAAAATTTTTGTGAGGGCTTTTTGCTGAATATGATAGCTTTCAGTTTTTAATACATTGATTATTTTAATGATATTGCACAAAGTTATATAAGCACATTACATCACAAAAGATGTTTGTATACACAGCAGTTTACATTCAATGCATTGTCTTGCTGGATCATTGCTCATAACTTTGCAACATATCGGAGCGGCCGCGCACTTTAAAAGTTCTCTAGTTTATGCGAGTTACCCCTCCCCACCGTACAACAAAACCAACCACCTTTATTTGAAGGATAAATATATCAGATTTTAATACATTGATGGTTTTGGTTGAAATATTTGGTGCAGTGTGATTCTCTATGACGAAAAATGAAATTTGGGCTGCCAGTTAGCGAAATTATTATTTTTTTTTTTTAATGTAACAAATATTACAATCTTATTTTTTTGGTATCCTCTTTGTTATTGATATATGTTTTATACCTTGCTAAAGGGTTCAAGGTAAGACTCGTTGTGGTGACATGTGATAAGGATGCTTTTTTTAGGAAAAAAGTGATGTGGGGCGTAAATTCTAGACCCTTTATCTATTGTATAAACAGAATCGAAAATATAAATGTTCAGAGATTGATAGTCTGCATGAGAAAAATTTTGTTTTGCAAAAATTAACTCAATCTTGATATTCTAAGTTTTTTAGCTCAAAACATATTTTTTGACCCAAAAAAACCACCTGCCACCCAAGTTTTTGAACTCACAACCATTGCATTTTTTAAAATTATTTATTACTTATCTTTGATAGAAGTGGTTTGCGTTTTTGTTGTACCCGCGGGGAGGGTTGTCGCCATTTTGCATTCCAACCGCTCCCCTAAAAGCATTGGCGTAACCAAGTGGATGGGTGCCTTCCCCCACCCCACTGCTCATAATCCTGCTCTCCCCCGACAGTCCCCCCCCCCCATATGAACTCACCGTTTTTTTACCGTGTCTATGGATAAGACCAAATTCACCTCCCCCCAATGCCGTGGCACCCCCTTCTGTCTGCCCCCCCCCCCCATTTGCAAGGTCTGGTTATGCCATGGCATGAGAATATGAATCTATTTTGTAGTGCATTAGCAACACTGTTCACCATTTTTATAAGCGAAGCATGTTCATTTGTTGTTGTTTGTTGTGTGTGGTACGAGTTAGTTTTGAAACAACCTTTTTTTGCTATAATCTAGAATGTGAATCAAGATTTTACAAAAGTGATAAAGAAAATAAAAGTTGTTGACACCAAATCTCATGTTTGTGATTGGTGGGGTTTGAGTTGGGGATTGGATGACCTGTTTAACTTAGGAAGGAGAAATGAATCATTCAATGAAATTGGTTACAAAATAAATATAAGTAGTTCGTCATGAATGTTTGTTGTACCCTAGGGTGATAATGTGGAAACCCTTAAGCCACTGACTTACTCATTATATGAATACTAGGCGGTCCCTGGTTTCGTAAATCACCTGGCTTTTTTTAAAAAGCAATATTGTTTGAAAACTGTTTTTCGCGATTACCTCGCTTGGTTGGGGCGCGTAGCCGCTAACCAATCGAACTTGATCTGGCCGGGTCCAAGCTACACCCACCCCCAAGTTCATTAGCTTATACGACCAGCCATAAAATGCGGACAGATCCACCAGACATACATGCAAACATACTTGGCAATATTATGATATAGATAGAAGGTCAAAAAATTAACTTGCATGCAACAACCTATGTTAAAGAATCCTAACATAGTCTGATGTGATCAAGGGCATTGGTGAAAGCAACAGCTTAAAGGAGAACCGTACAACAATAACTTATACAATATACGCTATAAAATAATTATTAAACACATATCGAGTGTTTCATGGAAAAATGGAATTATACTAACCAAAAAACCAATTAAAATGAATAAAAACATTTTGTCTGACCATGCGCTATTTGAATTTCGTGCTAGTGTATATGGGATATGTATAAACTTGTTAATGCGATATACCGACGCACAGTAAGTGGCAACCCCTTCACATGTTGACGCTTTCCTAATGTGTATTACTATGCATGTGTGACGCAAACGTGCCGACCGTATCACATAACAACTTTAATACAATCCGCAATTTTAAATAGCACATGGTCAGGTAGATGGTTTTAATTCATTGTTATGGTTATATAATCTGTTCTTCGATGACACCACTCGGATATGGGTCAATAATTAAATTTTACAGAGTACATATTGTATAATATTTATTCGTTGTAACGGGTTCTCCTTTAAATAATCACATGTAACGGGTGTAAATAATAACCACTTTGTATTGTGTAATTCTAGAAGCAATTAAAGATCCTCTTGAATAGAGCATCAAACTACTTCTTGAACTCTGAGGAATTGTGTTACACTAATATGTCACATTAATTTGTTTTCATCAAAAAGCCTTCTTTTATTACCTAAGCCCATGTTGTGTTTTATGAGGGTTTTAAATGGTGAAGAGAATCAAGTGGTGGGTTGTATAAGACAGAAGCGCTTTTGTTGAAGGACACAAGAAGGGAATCAAGAAAAGAAAAAACTAAAAAATTAAAAATATTTTTTGTAAAATTTCATATCCATTTGGGCCCCAGTACATGGGCCAACCTGTAGTATGCAAATTGTTAATTATTCGTAACAAACCCTAAGGTACATGGCCCTCAGAATTTAATTTAGATAAGTTATCATGCAACTTAATCTGAACCTGAGATGGCCATCAAATAGAGAGTGGGAGTCCAGAACTGCCTGAAAAGAACATTTTTAATTTTTGATATTAAATTTTAGGGCGAAAATGAGATACTTATGCTTCCATATGCGTGTTCATTCAAATCGAAAAAATCATGAAAAATCAGATTTTTGCTTGTTGTAACAAGTCCGGTATCTGACATCCCCCTGCACATGATAAGAGCAAGAGCAACCTAATAACAACAAAATCGTATATTTCCCGTCAACGTCGTACGGACACTTACTACAACACATAAATTGTATGGAGATTCAGATCTTTGAACACGCTGTTTTCTTCCTTTTCTGTCATTCTTCAGTGGAAACATATGTGTAGGAATTCTACCGGCTATCCTTCATGTTTAGGATATTTCTTTCCTGCAAATTTCAAATATTTTGACTCCTTCGGAAGGATCACTGATAGTGTCTTTAATGTGAGTGCCCCCCCTACCCGCCATGTCAAAAGGTGGCTATAAGGAACATTTGAGGTTTTTTTGTTAACGTTCAGTTGTGCCTACACATCTTCTAACTAAATCTCTTATCATTCTCTTCTTTATTCAGTGATGATACAGGTGTATGGCGAGGCGTCACAGCAGACGGACATATAGGATTGTTTCACCGTAGCAATACAACCCTTGTAAGTGGGAGTGCAGGGGGTAAGCTGAAAAGATGGAAGAGCGGGTCAAAAGGCAGTTGGCAGGCTGAAAATAGGAAACAGGTAAAACAGTCAGAGAACTAATCATGTGGTTATGCTTATTGTTATTTTGGTTGGTTTTCGTTAAATATAGTTAAATTCTGCAGGGTTTGATCATGTTGGGCTATGTCAACGTTCTCCCAGGTTCATTGTAGTATTAAGGGTTTGTAACTGAAAATAGATGCAGCTAAAAAATAAAATTAAAGTGGACAGTGTACTCTCTGTGCTTATCAAAGTTAAGCGTAATTCTAGTGTAGCTAGATGAAGCATCGGTTTCAGACTGCGGTTGTTTTATTAATGCCAAACCCAATGGTGTCAATGTTAGACGGTGTTTGAATTGATCAGAGTTAAACATAAACGCATAATACAGACGAATCATAAATTGGATTAATCCTCACAAAGTACACAATATATTCTCTCTCTATATCATCTGATTTAAAAGGATTTGATAAGATGCATACTTTTCTCTCAAGGTTCGGACTCACCAAAAACAACCTAAGAAAGCGCCAAGGTTAGTCGGTGTAGACATAAACAACCAACAATCCATCTTCTATATCCTGGTTTCTTAAAAATTTGATATGCACTTCCAAAATTCTTAGCAAACATTACCACGAAACAACTGCCATGAATTTTGTCATTTTGACATTTTGAACTGTCACCCTATTGGTTTTCCATTGTGGCATGGTCGTACGCGTATGTGGCATCTGTGTATGGTAGGCTGCTTGTACAGTGTGTCCGTAAACAAAAAGTAAACTTAAACCCCCTGGGCACTTCCAGCGATTGATTGGCTAATGACATCATAAAGTCTGTGATTAAACCAATCAGCGACATGGTAAGAAGACCTGAGTATGGAAGGTTAGTTGATTGGTAGTCAGAGGGGTATTTTCATGTTAAACATGTAATGAACCAATCAGAAATACTGTAAGAAAAATGGTAGTCATGTGGGGGTCAATCTCACATTGCTTCCCCAAAAGTGGTAAATACATTGAAGGCAATTACATTTTACCCTTCGCACCTACTTTGTATCTGTTAATGGAATAGGCCTAAAGCACATGATACAAAGCAGGTACGAAGGGTATAATGTAATTATGCTGTTGTAACTCTTACAGGTACATGAACTTAGAGGCTGGTATTCTGAAAGGGAGTCTAACTTTAGACATGGGTTTAAACCAGGGTTAGTCCTACATGAGTGGACCGTTTTCCTTCCAACATACTCTAAAAATGTGCTGTAACAGGTTTGAAAATTCCTCATGGATGGACTGAAATGGCCCATTCATGAGGAATTTTCTCACCTGTTACATTTAACATTCACAGTATTTTGGAAGGAAAAAAAGTCCACTCATGTGGGACTAACCCTGGTTTAAACCCATGTCTAAAGTTAGACTCCCTTTAAGAATACCAGCCGTAACGTTTATACACTTTCTTCAGTAAAAGTTGGATTAAAGCTTGCTGCACAGTGCAAAATCTTGTATGACTGTTTTAGTCAATTCCACCTGCTCTGGGGTTGTTCCAAATTGTATAAAGATTGTGTGTTGAAATATGTGGTGTGTCAGATACAGGTGAATGTCTCCATGTAGACACTCCCTTTGAGTTTTGAAAGTACAGAGATAGGGTATTTTCGGCTTGTTTTCCATCTACAAAATGTCTGAAATACATCTGTTTTGCTGTGACTCTGTGAATTTTGAGGGGGAAAAAGCTATTTTTAGTTAATTTTGTTTTATGTGTGCAACATCCTAGGGCAATATTTCAAGGGAGGTTTACAGCTTGCGGGCATCCAGGGAAATTAGGCTTGAGACTGACTCAAAATTGGAGTGTCTATATAATTGTGCATGGCTCTGAGGTAGGGCAGTGCTCTTTTGAGCCCTATATATGGTCTTAACCAAGCGAATAGTGGTGACCGTTTATAGAGAGGTCTGGCTTAGGTTGAGTCATTGTAAAGGTCAAAAGGGCCATCCCTGTAAAATGGTTATTAAGCCCAAAATATTGAAAAGTATGTTCCTTTCTTTTTTAAGAAACATAGTAAAGGTATTCATGTTTTTGGAGGTGTTGGGTTCGAATCCCACAATTACCAAGTTGACTGTATTGGGTTTTAAACCATGATCAAAATAATCAACCTTTTCAATCAAAGGTATCGGAACATGACCACACCGATAAGCATCCAGTTTTTAATAACCGATCATAACACACAATTGTTGGGCAAAGCTATTTACACTAATTTGGCCTTTGTGTAACACGCATAACTGGTGGTTGGTAAGTACTTGAGAATGTACACAAGCATATATGGACTTTCACATACGTGATATTTTGCTATGAACATTTCCGATGTTCATTTGAATAGGGTCTATTACAGTACTTAATCCTAGTTAGTCACACATGGCTTTAATTTATAAACTTTTGCTGAAGAAAAAAGATCAACTGTAAAAACTAGTTCATTGATTTGAAAACAAATCCAAGCTGGGAAACAAATGCAGAGATGGGAAATCAAGGTGCATTTTTGAATTGGACACACTGTATATTACAAACTTACAAGCTTCCATATTATAAATATCTTCAACTCTCTTGGCATGGTTTAGTTAACTCTACATGGTGTATATACATAGTCATAGAAAATAATGACCCATTGGTAGTTGGGTAGCATTATGATCTCAAATAATTCTTGGTATCATACAATTAAAATTACAAATAATAGAAGTTGTATCCTTTTAATACAGGTGTTCTCCACAAAAACTGAGAATTGAATTACTTGTGAACTTGTTTTTTTTTTCATTAAGCAAGTGCATCTTAAAAGAAGTTTCATGACATTTAGAGACAAATATTTTTAATCTTGAATAGATTTGAAACAATTATGAATCAAAATCTTGGACAGAACACCAGCTCAATTTCAAGAAAAATTTAAAAGAATAACCAAAAAGAAATTAAGACATGTTATTTAGATATTGAGCTATTCCATATGAAATCCATACTCTACTTGTGCAAGACTTAACCTTAATTTTCCAGAGGGTGTGTGTATTTCAACTGGATTTACACAGTAGGCTATTCTATTTTGAATATTCCCACCCTGTGGAAGGCCTTACCGAGAGGCTTCCAGAGGGGGTGCATACATCAAATGAAGTTGTCCATTAGGATATTCCATTCAAAATACATTCTCCCACTGATTTAAACACTGATTTTATCTAACAGAGGGGTGGTCAGTTTTATGTGGGATAGCAAATTTGGACAGGAACTCTGGTTTTAATCACTGAAAATGCATAGACACCAGAAACTTCTTTAAACTATAACACCTTTGTAGGATTTGGGAGACTCTATTGCATAACATTAGATCTTTCCTCACCATTAAGAAATGATAATATGTAGGCTGAGGCTAATAAATCGTGAAACATACTAGATGGAAATCTCATTATCCCCAGTCATTAATCACATTGAATTCAGACTGCGCTCTGTGTCAGGGAAACTGTGTTAATTCTTACCCTGCGGCACGGCAGACGACGTCAGCAATCCCAAAAGGTTGAGATCTGCCACCAAATTATCGAAAAAATATGCCAAAAATAGTACACTTTCATTACTGTACCTAGAATCGGCATCAAAAGCACACCGAGGCGATTCCAAATTAACCATGGGTAATGTCAGTAACATTTCAGATAGATCTACTTTCTATTTTTGCTCATTTATACTGGAAACCCAGTGGAGAAGTTGCCCTATGGGAAAGTGTTAACAAAACATGGATCACTTTTCTCTTGAATTGTTTTGTTTATTACACTCCTGCTTCTTCGGCTCTCATGATACCATGTCGTGACCTCTTTTAGAAAGCGTGGTTCTTGCCAACGAAGAATCCACTCGTTCGTAGCACACAATTTGATTATACATTTAATGAAAAGGTAAAATGGGGGAAAAAAGAAAAGTGATAAACCCTGGTTATGCTAACTTGTG
>JAMKCH010009354.1:0-38932 GCA_023653785.1 Ophioderma brevispina | reverse complement strand
TGTGTGCAAGTCCTTGTAGGTCATGATGTCAAGACTGTCTGAGGATGTATCAACCACGACTACAAAGAGCTAGGGAGCAAGAGTATCTACCTGGAGGATTACAGTAACCAGGAGTGTTAGGAACTCTTTGTGGCCCATCTGGTCTGCACAAAGCTATATGGGATATTCATACATGATGGGCAATTGCCTTGACAGTCTAATCTGGGACACCGAGTGGTGAGAATATGCAGCATTACATCTCTGGTAACACTGTCAAAGCCTTGTTAAAATCTACGAACACAATTGAAGCTTTCTCTTGGAAATTCTCAAACTTCATGATCCTTCTGAGGGCAAGTATCTGAGGTAGTGTTGATCTGCCTTGCGAAACGTTCTGTTCCGTCTGAAGGAAATGGGATCTATGTGAGGAGTGATTGTGTTGAGCAGCATTGAGTTGTAGCTCTTAGAGGCCAGTGGTGACAGTGTAATCCTCTGTAGTTTTGGGGTTGGGAGTCGCTTTCTTGGTAGAGAATGATGAATGTGCTTGAAAGGGCAGGCTGGTGGTTTCCGTAGGAGGTTATTACAAAATTAACGTTGATCATGGATAGTGGATTCTTCCAGGACACTGCAGGAATGTTGTCGGGAACAAGGTGTCTTGGTGTTCTTCAGTTTCTTCAGGCAGATCTTTTTGTGGGGTTATTTTTTTTTTTTTGTTGGTTTTTGTGGGGGGGGGGGGGGGGGGGGGGGGTTTTTTTTTTTTTTTTTTTTTTTTGGCCCCGGTGGTTCTTTTTTGTTTGAAGCTCCTCCATAGGAAAGGTCCCAGTCTGGATGGGAAGGGTGTCCGTATCTTGTGATGAAGAAAGTTCATCAAGGTTGTGTTATTCTGAACTGGCTGCAACGAGAGAACTAAAGTGCTGAAACCATGTGTCCAAGGTCCTCTTCAGTTGTTTCACCTTGTTCTTTATAGGTGGGGTAGCCTTCGTATCGGTCAGCTCCCTCAAGGCCTACCAGGCAGCAGCCCTTGCTTTGTTTTCAAGAGTGTAGGGTTCAAGTGCTTCAGCCTTGGAGCTTAACATGCTCCTCAAGCACCAATTGTAAGCGTCATCAAGGGCAGCCTTAGAATGATACTGAGTAAATCGAATCAGTTCTAGAATCTGTACCCCGCACCTACACCAAGTTTCAGCCTGTGTGACTTGCGATCTCCAGATATTTGTTCACAGCTCACGACACACAACGATGCAGACGTCGATGACAACGACACACGGATCAGGACCGAATTTACAAAATAAAAACCTACATGCATTTTGTGCATGCAATGCTGAAAACTTACATGCACAAAATGCAAATGGCCACATGCAACAACATATGTCAACATGCAACATGGAAAACTTTTTGGTTCCCAATCGCTGTTATACTTTTGGAGGCACGATTGGGTCACACGTTAATATATGCCTTCAACGAAAAGCTTGTGAATTCCCTGTGGTAATAAGAAAAAAAGCTAAATTAACAGATTTTATAACTTTTTAAAGAATAAAATAATTATTTTAAGTTTTTTTTTACTAGTTAAAAATGCATACTGATGTAATGAAAATGAAATTGATTATAAATTTACATGCACACTGTGCTGTAGTACAGAAACTGTACAGACACCAGAAAAAGTTACAGGCATGGTGCATTGTGACCCCAAGTAATTCGAAAACTGGCAAGTGATAAAGATTGCAATAAGGTCTTCCTATCGGAAACTCTAAAATGGGCAAATTGGGCAAAGTTTTTCTATTAATCAATTTTCTTACCCATTGAAGGTGCATTTCGTGATTTCAGCACCTTCTGTTTTATTTTATTGTCCAATAGTCTCCTCAGAAAAAGTGATTACAAAATTGGAGCCGATCTCGATCTTGCGATTTTGTGGTTATAAGCAATTTATTTTCCCCACGTGGGTCCACATAGGCCACCAGTTGTCAGTACGGTTCTTTATCGCGATATTTACTGGTATATGCGAGGTAGTGAGACTGCGGCAACATCGCCGTAGATTGGCGCTATAAAATTTATTGCTACGTTCATCCCCGGTCAATACATCTCATAATAAACTAAGGCACTGGTTTTTTTTACATATACACCCACAACAGTGTGTCAACCAAGGGGGTGGAAAAATTGAGAATTACATTGTAGAGGCCTGTCATTCTGTTTTTACTTGGACAAACCATATTGTATGAAAAGAAATGTTTTGAGGCTTAATCTTAATTTATTATATGTACAGAAGATAACTGCGTAGAGCATCGACCTCCATTTCTAATAAACACCTTTCATAATGAGACCCTCAAGTTGCTATTGCTTAGCATATTGATGACCCAAAGAATAATAGGGTGACACTCAAGCAATAAGGTTGGTTTATCCAATTTTCTGTTATGTGGTACTCGAAAATTTTTAGAGCAAAAGGAAGTGTACAAATCCTCAATTTCACTGGTTTGAGCATCAAAAAGTTTTGTCTTAAAAAATTTTAAAACATGCTTAATCCTTGTATTACTCATAGTGCATTCCAACCAAACTGAAAGTAATTACTTGGCACCAAACATTGTGGAAAAAATGGAAAACTCTTTGAAATGAAATATTCTGCCTTGATCCTTGCAGGTGTCTGCGGAGTTAACCTGATGTCAACAATCCTATGTTTTGGCAATGTCTTTTCAAGACATATGGTGTTAAATTTAAAAACTTTCAATGTTAGATAGTTAGCAATGACTTTATGCAAAACATTATTTTACATACAAAAAGTATGTTACACTGCCTATATGTGAAAATATTTGATAATAAAGGTTTCCATTATTAAATTTCATATTGTTTAGGCAACATAATGCATTTCTCATTTTAGAAGAGAAAAATGAAATAATTTTACTTTTAAAAAGACGTAAAACTGTGTAATTAGTACCATAAAGAAAACTCTAGTAAATAAAACACCTGGAAAACCGACCTTTCAGCTCCCAAATTAATCAAATGTTTAAAAAATACGTTGTTTGCGGGATGTTAAATTTTGTTGATTACACTACGGATGGTGGACTGTTCCAAGACAGTTTAAAACATTTGCAGATATCCTTTGTTTGTCCAAAACTTTTAACATATCTCAAAATTGAACCATAATGAAAGCTGGTGTACTTTTACAGGACTCAATCAAAGTTAAATACCAAATTGGTGTGTACTTAGCCATAGAGACACTCAATTTGATGATGTTATATTGGGATAGCCAGTCTCCATATTTTAGAGTTCAATGACATTAAAATGAGGGTTTACGTAATTAAAACTGTTAAATCAGTTACAAAGATTGTAAGGTATTTCTAAATTATTTTGGAAATACACAATTACAATAATATCATTCGGTACCTTTGAGCTATCGGGTGCTTTAAAATTTTCTTAAAAACCAAAAAAATTGTTAAAAAATAAAGGACTTTTGCTGTTATTTTCACTAAATGGTAATAACTTTATACACTGCCACATGTTTAACCCGTAGATTTAATCTATTCATGAGGTTCGTGGGTCAATTTATACATTATTTTCTGCCACTTTCCCTAGTATTTACTGGCATAGCAATTTAGATGAGGACCATTAGTGTTGACAAGGTGTAACGTCCGCAACATATCATTACATGTTAATTTTGGCCTTTGTATATACTGTTTTGGTAGGTTTTGTCTTATTCCTTTTTCTTGCTCTGAATTGTGAAATAAAAATTTAAAACACTATATATAATTCTAAAATATTATAGCACTGATACTAGGTTATTATGATCTGCTTGGCAAACATTCAAATGAACCATCGCAACAAACACAGTGATTCATGATTTATACCTGTGAAAAGGGTACTTTGCAGCTAAAGAAATGAAAAAGAGTTAAATTTACTTGTAATAGGGGCTTCTTATAGTGCTGTCTATATAAATTGTACATAGCTCTATCAGATGCAAAGTAAAGACATCGTCTAATGAATGGCAAAATTCAATTAAAAATAATAATTACAAATGCATATTTTTACTTTAACTAAATAACATACGCTATAGATTGTTTGTTTAGTCTAGATAATGAAAATTGGTTTACAATTAAAGTAATTAAGACAATATTTTCCAATTCTGAATGAAGATTAATAAAGAAACGACATCAAATAGCTTATTGTTCTGTCTACATTGACATCAAGTAACGTCCGCAAAACATTTTGCCAAACTACATTCAATAGTTATAAAGGTAAGTAAATTAAGTTTCTCAACGAAAGTGTGCTCTTATGATGTTATCATGTGGTAAAATAAAAAAAAATAAAGATATCTTCTTGATTTACGTCTATATGAGAAAAAACCTTGCTATTGTGTTGCGGACGTTACTAGTGTTGCGGATGTTACAAAGTGTGCGGAAAAATGTAACAGCCTGTAACAACAGCTATATACAGGAAAATAAAAAGATGGGGAGTGTTGCCTGGATTTGTGGGAAGTGTTGTTAGAGGCACTTAGCTTAACAATAAATTAAATTAAGGAGCAAGTAGCTGTCGCCTAGGCAACAGAATGTGAAGTTGAGGATGTACAAAATGTGACGGAAAAATTATCTTTTTTATAAGTGATAGATTAAAAAATAATGCGAATATAGAATGTATTTTGTTTCATATATTACTATTTGTACATGTAAGCAATGATACAACCGTGCTCTAATTTAAGGCAATTGCTCGCTAAAGTGGTGTGAAATTGTTGACGGAAAAAGTAACGTCCGCAACATCATTTTTGATTGGACCACATAATTAGAACAAGGAAACATGTGGGAGTCCACACTATTCTGAAAAAGATCTAACATGTGTACGATGGCTATGAGAATATTGAAACAATCAATGTGTTCTTTGTTTGCAAGGGGCAATAATTCAATTTGTATATTTGCTTGGTGACAAAATTCCGTCACATTTGGCTGTTTTTAAGAATGTACCGCACATTACATGGGGATCACCCCAACTTTATTAAGCTATGGGAGCCTAAGTAGGTCATCTTCATTACATCACAAAATAATGCAGATTGCTGATCACATTTTTTGCTTGTGGGGCTCCTAAAGTGTCCATGAAAGCTTTTTGGTATATGTTAAAAAAAACAGAGCCCATATATATTTATTTGTAGATAAAAGAAAGTAAGAAAACAATGGCAATTGTATCAATTTTCTTTTAACAACACCATAAGGTTTGCATGCTCATAAGCCTAATCAAAATCACCTTTTCTCTCTCTTTTAAGACATTTCTGTAGCCAAAAAAGGTAAGAAAATCTATTGTGTATATCTATTGAAAATGACTAAATATGATGACACAATATTGGGTACCTCAAAATCTCTTTGATGCACCTTTAATAATGGGAGAAATATTCCACTTCACATTTACAGTCATGAAGACAATGATGCTTTGGAAAAATTGTCCAATATGGGCACCAAAAGATCAATTTGACAATGTTTTTGTTGTAGTGGCACAGATTCTCAGCCGGGGGCCACTTGTAATTCAATTTAAGATGAATCGGACAAGGGACTTACAAATGCACCCTAAACAATAATTTCCAACCCGACTAAAAAACATACTCTAAGCAATTTGTTTTTTGTTTTTGCTACCCTAAAGAAGTGTTTTGTCAGTTTTTGGTCTACCCTAAACAAGCAATGCAATCAATGTGTCTTTAATATACATTCCCTTTATTCTCTTGCTTAGCTTTTTACCGTTTTTTTCCACATTTTGCTGTTATTGACATGGACACCCTAAACAAATGTACGCGTACATCACCTTTGGAAAAAAAGACCTTGTTACAATTTTTGACTCGTTTTCTTCTTGTTTCACCGCATCAATGTCCACCTTTGAATTACACAGATCGAATCCTGGTTAGGGGATATAACCCACTACACAGAGGAGGTGTATTGAAAACCACTGTACAACATCTCTCCATTAGCGTGTGGACACATGTCATTGTTTACAAGATGCCTGTCGTCTTAAATACATAAATTATTATTCCAACGTACACAAGAATCACATCTACTGATACACACAAGGTCGCTTTTTCATTAAAACGGTGCCTTTCCAAGATATATTTTGTGTCTTTGGTAAAAAACTTTTAACCTGATGCTGTTATTGGAACAAAACGGTAATATTTTGATAGAGCCGTTGAGCAGCCTCATTTGGGGGTCATATAGTTTGCCATGTCTTTGTTTTCTTTTTCTATGAGATATCTGCCTTCAAACATAAAAATAGGAAATTGATGTCCAAAACAACAATCAAAGTTTTAAAAAATTTAAAAATACTAGCAGCTTGAATTCTTCTGAATATCAATGTTTTCTTGTTGCCAACCATGTGTAGAAATATGTTTTTCCTTGTATCAAGTTGGTGAAAAACTTGCTTTTTAAATTACGTTATCCTTTACACAACAGTTGCTAAGTATGGTAAACTTCTACTAGAGAATATATGCATCTTATTCTAGGTAACATAAATGCGGTAAGATTTTTTGAAATATTGTTTTCTTCAGCTCACAAATGACTATTAAAGAAATTATGTCCGGATGTTCGCTTAATATTTGTGGAAATTTGGTATGGATGGAAAGCGTAAGTACGTATAATTACATATAAATCAAAATAAGTTGAAAATTGTCCACATTTGTTAGTATTTTGCCCTTTTAATTTGCCGCCCAATAGCTTACTCGAAAACGGTTCCGACAAATCCACATCGCAGGCAAATGGTGACGTCAAAAGTGATGACGCGTCCATAATTTACGTCGTTGTGACCATCATATCGCAGTGTTGCCACTTCAATTAATAATTAAACCCAACAAATGAAACAAAATAAGTCATTTCTGTACTTTTTTTAAATTTTTAATTTTATTACTTTCATTAATCCCTCAATATTACAGTGTCAGCAATAACATTCGAGTCAACACGATGTTTTGGTCATCACTTTGACGTCACAATATAGCAAAAATTGGCGCTTTTGATCAAGCAGCCGTGGCGAAAATCCGCCCGTTTCCTTATCTTCTTCGTATGTCAAAAATGCAAAATAAAATTGCCGCTCTTTTGTTTAATTTTTACATCAATTGTATTATTTTTTCGGAATTGGTGATGTATTACATATATTTTATGAATGTAAGTCAAACTGAGCTTGACACAAAAGCTTGACACATGTCCTTTAAAAAAGTCCTAAGAACTGTTTTAACTTTTTAAAAAATGCGACCTTTTTAAGGAAGTGTTATTACGTTATCACAGTTTCTCAGCAACCAAACAATCTATTTAAATAGTGATCAAGAGTGGCATAGACACTCATTTTCCAACCACAAAAATTATATAACTTTCATCAATACATCTTAGTCAAATTGGAGAGTGAAAAATGTCAAAAATGTTTACTATGTTGTGTATTACGTTTAATATCGTTATTACAATTGAATTCATGCGTTTTAGAGTTTTACATAACTATAATTTGGCCTGGATGATTATGGTTGTATAAATTAAAATGTACAGGGGTAGAATTTCGGCGAGAATCCGAGAAGCGATTCTCGCAAGATTGTTGTAAACTGATTTGCGTGAAAATGTTGATTCTCGTAAACTTTAGAAATTAACACAGTAGTGAATTAGATGATTCTCGCAAAATTTGTTGTTGGGAATCAAGACTGATTCTTGCACTCAGCGATGAATGTATCTTTAGAATAAATTAGTAAAATAATTAATATTTTTTTATTGTGAGGTCTAATTTTCGGGCAGAATTCAATATTCAAGGATAACGTAATAAACTAAACAAATTGGAGCATATTTCTTGAGTTCAATTAGGTACTCAAACTTTAACTTTGTACAAATAAAAATTGTTCCCAGCAACCTCTCTGAGATATAATGTCAGCAGTTGGCATATTTTGTTGCTTTAAAATTTTGATAACGTAATTTCGTAAATAAACCGTATTCTTTTGCTGGTACAAAATGTTTGTGTGCATACTGTGCAGAAACGTAAGAAGTGTTGTTGGCAATATTATTTTTCCCGTAATATAGGTATTGAATACTTAAATGTTTAAAACATAAAACATACAATGAATTTTAAGACAATTTTTGTGGGTATGTCATCTCCGAAATGCACCGTTTTCATGAAAAACGACCATAATGCAAATGCATCCTTAGAAAATTTTTGAATGCTCAATCTCATAAAAATCAAGAGAAATTATGCACACAGTTTCAGCTGTGTTATTATTGACATGAGAACAAAGGAAGATGTCAAGGAGCATTTTCTCACCCCAATCAATATTGCCATTATTAATGGGAGATCCCTGGAGGTCAATCATGTTGTTTATGTACTATTGGCGTGCAAGAGTGCACACACCACTCACTATACTTATTGCGTTACAAGCCATGGCATCATGACAAAGCAAAGCTGTGTTTGTAAACAGAAAAAACATACTGAAACTTTGAAACACAATTCAGTTAGTGTCTTTGTGAGTCTGTGGATAGACAGACTCACATTTGATGGGAGTACCTTTGAATACAAGTGCCCCCCCCCCCAGGATTCTCATTCAAGTTTTACACGTCACAGTATTTTATGGACACTCACAGATATTGCGCAATCCTCGCAGACTAGTCTTCATTTTGATGTAACTTCACTTAGATATGTTGTACAATTACAATTTTGGTGTCAAATTAAGAAGTATATCTTTCCAATTTAAAATATTATAGCAATATCCTGAACAGATTTTCATTTTAAAAATTCCATGCCTGTCCTTATCACTATCAGAAGTCTTCAGAGAACTTTCACTTTCATAGTGAAATCTCTCGTTACACATGCCTGCATGACATATTTAACGATACAGATTTCCACCATTAGAACTCCCATTGTGTTTATTTGCCCGCATTTAATAACACACTGTATGTATGATATTAATATAGTATTTTAATCTCCACATTGCACAATTAGAAAATGCCCCAATATAAAAGTAATATAAGTAACAACCGTTGCAACGACCGCTTAAAGGTCATTACATAGTGTCATGCCGCTCTGCCGTCAGGCGGCAAGCGCTTGGTGTACGCCGATTGCAGGATTGGGCTATTTATAGTCAAGCGGCGCTATCGATTGAACTACGTCATCGATGCGGCAACCGCTCTAAAAGTGAATCAAGTTCAACTCAAATGCATAGACGCTTTGGGAAAATGCGGCAGCCCGAGCGGCAGGGAGATCGCTTTATCGGCTTGATCGCTTTGCCGCTTGGTCCGCTTAGCGATTCTGAATGGATTGCGTGAGTGACGTAGACGTTCATCATCAGAGCGGCAAAGCGGTAAGCGGCATGACACTAGGTAATGACCTCAGAAGTGCTGCTGTTTCCAGCAAGTTTATCAAGGACACAAGGTTCACTTATCACGACACTTATCCACCGTATTGAAAATTGTGTTGTCCTCAATAACCTAATAGTGAAATAAATCCGTTGTAAAAATTATTCAAAGGCGTTAATCCCGACATCCTGGTACAATCTATCACACAAAAATGCGACATTTAGGCAAAATATGTTTCCTCTACAACTTCAGAACAGTCATCAAGAGCACAGTGAAGAGCACGTTTGCCGGTCGCTGCCATTCATGTGCATTGAATAACGGTGTTGCCGTTCTGAGTAATACATAATGTGACCCCATATATTCGAGTACAAAATCCCTCGAAATTAATAAATTTACTTGCATTTCTGCCGTGATGCCATTATCCAGCATTAGTAGCGAAAATTCTGATTTTTTTTTACAAATGTGAGGGGGTCATAGTTGCTTAGGCAAAATTTCGGAAAAGTATGAGATTATACTGTTTGATTATAATTCTCATGAGTCAAGCAATTAAAGACACTATCAGTGATTTGCTAAATCAGAAAATCGAAAAATCATCAAAAATCAGATTTTTGCATGTATGTAACAAGTACAGGTATCCAAACATACCCTGCAAATGATAAGACCAGAAGCATTTTTTTTTTTTTTTTTTTTTTATCCACCGTATTGAAAAATTGTGTTGTCCTCAATAACCTAATAGTGAAATAAATCCGTTGTAAAAATTATTCAAAGGCGTTAATCCCGACATCCTGGTACAATCTATCACACAAAAATGCGACATTTAGGCAAAATATGTTTCCTCTACAACTTCAGAACAGTCATCAAGAGCACAGTGAAGAGCACGTTTGCCGGTCGCTGCCATTCATGTGCATTGAATAACGGTGTTGCCGTTCTGAGTAATACATAATGTGACCCCATATATTCGAGTACAAAATCCCTCGAAATTAATAAATTTACTTGCATTTCTGCCGTGATGCCATTATCCAGCATTAGTAGCGAAAATTCTGATTTTTTTTTACAAATGTGAGGGGGTCATAGTTGCTTAGGCAAAATTTCGGAAAAGTATGAGATTATACTGTTTGATTATAATTCTCATGAGTCAAGTGACTGGTACTGGGATTGCAAAGTAAATAAAATAATAATTTATCAAATCACGCAATTCGTCAGTAGCACGAGAAAAAAATACGAGTTTTAGTGATAACATACAAAAAACTTGGTTTTTTTATCACTAGGCCACCTATGTTTTTAAACATCTATAACCCAAAGGACAAGCTCAAACCAATTCTCAATCTCCCATCAACCGACTTGACAATAACACCATAAGGAACACAAGCGTCAATCCCGGGGGGGGGGGGTATATAAAATTATACCCCCATTTTTTAGGAGAGGGGATGGTCAATACGATCACCCCCCCCCCATGTTGACACCCATGCATGTATTTTTGACCAAAATAACTTCATATTTTACCAACGGATGCCATTAAACCACAATCTATTCAACAAATACAATAATACAATTTCCCGCGGTTTCTCTGTGCATTAGAATGGGATATGGAGTCTATAGGATCACCTATACAGAAAGTATTTAAGCCCATGGAGTTATTATAGTAAGCCCATTCCTTTGCAGCTCTTCAGTGCTAGTTTTTACAATCTGCTTGATACGTTTGGCTCAACATTACGGGCTCAACATGTTCAAGAAATATTGGTATATCCAACTGTTTGCTTCTGTGTAGACTTTAGGCTTCGATATTTCATTTTACTGTTTTACATACCACCTGGGCTACGCCACGCGCGCTTACACATTACATGCACGAGCATGCATGCGAAGAGGCATCATAGGGAAACTTATATACGAAGTCTGGGATGAATGCTGACTGACAACCCACAAAACAATTAATGAGTGAGTGTATAGCATTGAACTTAATTCCAAGGACATCGACAGTTATCCTTTATCACAATAGAACTTATAAAATTAAAATTTCAACGAGTGATTCACAGGGTTTTCCACTCGCTGATGGAAAAAACCCATTTTTTTTTCAATAGGAAGATACGGATGAGTTAACACGCTACGTCATTGACAGGCAAACAAAAGAGATATCCGTACAATGAAAATCAGCACAAGCCATACATGTCCACCCATGCTCCTTAACATATTTTATGATTATTTGTTTTAATTTTATTTTATAATCATTTTTTATTTACTTGTTATTATTTATGGTGTTTTTGAATTTAGAATATATATTTCAGTATTTATTATTTATTTATCTGTTTATTTGTATTTTATTTATGTTTTTATTTATGTTTTTATTTTTATGTATGTATGTATATGTATGTGTTTATGTATGTAAATGTATGGATTTATATATTTATTTATTTATTGGTATCTTATGTATGTGTGTCTGATAACTCCATGCATATCGGGGTCGAGGCTGTGGATCACGAAATGCCCCTTTAATGGTTGAGTATAAAACGTCGCAAAATGCTGTTTCCGACAGCAATCTATTCTATTAAATTATTCAACAAATCATTGGAAATAAATTAGGCAAAGAAAAAGGTGCAAAGGGTCAATAAAAGAGTTCACGCCATGCCACATGACTTCATCTATGTACAAAACAATGAATGGCTATATAAGTTACTCATTAAGGGGTTACAGAAATGTCACCATCGCCAAAACCAAATTCAAGAAAAGATCCATATATTAAAAGGTGCCACTCTTTGGAATTCACTTCCCAATACAATAAAGCAAGCTAAACATCATGAATCATCTCGCAATTTCAAATGAAATATCTCTTACATAAGAATCACAGCTCATAATATAACTCATGGACTGGTTCCCTTACTCTCTAAATGCAAAAGAGTGAATTTCACTCTTTTAGAGTGACTACAGGGCCCACTCTGAAAAGAGTGAAATTTCAAACCTTTCAAAGAACACTTTTTGGGTCAAATTTCATCTTGAAATTGACAAAATGATATCATTTTATCATTTGTTTAACTATAAAGAGTAAATTTGAGCCAAAAAGTATTCTTTGAAAGGTGTGAAATTTCACTCTTTTCAGAGTGGGCCCTGTAGTCACTCTAAAAGAGTGAAATTCACTCTTTGCATTTAGAGAGTACCTGTTTTGTAATTCCTTTGATTTGTATCCAGTGTGTAAATTTATAAATGTATCATTGTTAAATAATTTTACAATCTATATAGTACATTTTGTACATTTAATTCTTGTATTCTTGTTTTACCTACTTTTAATCAAATTTTTAATGTGCTATAAAAACCTTGTAATATGCTTCGGTATATTCCAATCAACTTTTTGTAAATCCTTTTATATTTTCAATTTGTCATGTTTTAGTTTTAGTTTTAGTTATGTTTAATATTAACTTACCGAAGATAAAGGTCAAATAGGCAATCACCAATTGGATTATGTTGCCTAATATATGACCTATTTGCCACAAACATGATAATATGCATTGCAGATGCTACAAAATATTCCTTTATTTTGACACATAAGCTAGATGAACAATTTGTTTCAGTTTCCAAGATTGGAGCAATTTCTGCTTTTTGACCCCTGTACAAATGGAAATTGAACTTTTTTTTACAATTTTAGCACTTTTCGCCTATAATTCCAAATCCAATGGTCATAGATTGTACAACTATCATTTTTTGGAATCCTTTTTTATATGACTAACGAACACTATGCATACATTTCACATGATGGAGAATTTTAAAGGTTTGACCCCTTAATTGCCCCTATTGAAAAGGCACACCACAATTGGAGAGTACTACTAACAATAGCATTGACATAGAGGCTACATGCTATCCACCGAAGGGTGTTACAAACCTTTTCTGTAGTAGGAGATGAACGATGATGTTTGATTAGGTCCATGTAATGCTCCCGCTCTATCATAGAACCCGCAGCCTGCTATATAGGTCACATACCGTCTGATATAGCGTCTATTACCAGGCGCGGATCTAGGAGGGGGCAAGGGGGGGGCGCCTCCCGGTAATTCTGCAAAACCTTGCAAATCAGCCATGTTGGACAAGTTTCAGCCTTCAGCCCCCGGTAATTTGGACGTTTTTCAAATCCTGGATCCGCCCCTGATTACGAACGGACAGAACTGCTTCCACAGCTGAACAAAAAAAAAAAAAACAACAACAACAACAACAACAACAAAAACACACAAAAACTGTTCCTGGTGCATTTTGGGTATTAAAATAACCAATGCAGTGGTTGTACATAGGAAGAGCACTGTGGGATAGCTGAGTTTGCAATCTCTGTTTTAATATAAGTCAGTGCCTGGTTGTGGAAATTGCTTCCCAGGCATTTGAAAAGAAATCTAAAAAACAAACCCCCACCAAAAAAAAAAAAAACACAACAAAACAAAAACAAAACTCTAAGACCAGTGCTTTATTGTTTGGCAGGGCCGTACGCAGGATTTATTTTGGGGGGGGGGGGGGGAGGGGGTTGCGGGACTTCGAAAAAGTGGACTTTTTCTCGAAAAAGTGGACATTTTTGGTTGTTGGGGTGAAATGAAACGGACTTAACCCCTTTGTATAAAAAGTCCTTTTTGGACTTTTTGAAAATTTATCCCTAAAAAGTGGACTTTCTGGTCAAAAATTTTCTAAATTTTGAACCTTTTTATCATAAAATTCAACTAAAAGTGGACCTTTTTGCCCCTTTTGTGGATTTTTTTTGGGGGGGGGGGTGCGTACGGGCCTGTTCTTTGGACTCGTTTTTCGAAAATAGAAATGTTGATGTCTGAGCGATATGTAGTCAATGGTCCAAAGAGTTACTCCTATGCCCCATAGGCCATTTCTGTGACATCAACCATGTTAACCTTGAACACTCCGACTAACTTTGTGATAACCAATGACGCACTTTCTGTAATGAAATAATGCCTAATAAAACACCTTCAATGTCAACACTAACTGGCACATCCTAAACCCAAGACGATATTAACATCCTCATGACCGCTTATCTCGACCACCTTTGCCGAAAAATATCCCCACCAAGTTAAATTAGTCCATCGCAACTGGACAGAAAGTTTACAGAAAGGGAATTTATACAATGTGAACAGACAGACAGGCAGATGGAATCTATTTGAATAAATTTTGGAGTCCCAAAATAACCAAAGGGTTATGATTAAAGGAGCATATTGTGATCTTAGTAGCTTGGTTGTTTTTGTTAATACTGATTAGATATCCTTCAGAAAACAAAGAGTTTGCATTTTTGTTATTAAAGGTGCAACGAGAGATTTAAAGTTGTCCATATTTTCTGTGATTTTCTGTGATATATAGTGATTTCATTTTAGATAAGACACTTAATAAATTTCCTACCTTTAATTTGTCTACAGAAATAACTTAAAATGAGAACAAAAGGTAATTTGTATATGCTTATAATATAAGAAATATAAGTTACATTTCAATAGAAAACATAGGCTGAATTTCCTATTTGAACCTATAGGAAATGGGAAATTTCACAATTTTTTAACCATAGAAACAGTTCTCAGTTTACATCCTTTCAGATGGGGATATTTTGATAGAAAGCTTTAGACCAGTGCAAAAATCAGAATTTGCATTTTTTTTGCTATGCACCTGTTATTTTAAATCTCTCGTTGCACCCTTAAGTTGTTTTTGTTGAACGCGTCTGCAAAACCTTACACACATACATGTATACAAGTAGTTTGAGCAGTTAACTGTAAACTGGAAGTACCGTAAAGCAAAAAAAAAAAAAAAACAACAACAAAACAAAAAAAAACAACAACAAACAAACAAAAAACAAAAACAAACAAACAAATAAAAACAAACAAACAAGGTGTATGCATTCAGGAGCGGATCCAGGATTTGAAAAACGTCAAAATTACCGGGGATTGAAAGGCTTAACTTGTCCAAAATGGGCTGATTTTGCAAGATTTTGCAGAATTACCGGGAGGCGCGCGCCCCCTCCGCCCCCTCCCTAGATCCGCGCCTGCCATTGTTTCCCGCCATATTGTATAGGTCAAAAAACAACTTCCTGATGTTTCAATCGGCGAGGTTAGTGCAGTTGATATTTGATGAATGTAAACAAGCAAGTTTGTCTTTACCATTTGAGCTTCCCCATCATCCTAATTGCATCTCTCGAAAGAGAATCGCAACGACACACAGGGGCGGATCCAGGATTTGAAAAACGTCAAAATTACCGGGGCGGAAGGCTGAAACTTGTCCGAAATGGGCTGATTTTGCAAGATTTGGCAGAATTACCGGGAGGCGCCCCCACCCCTCCGCCCCCTCCCTGGATCCGCGCCTGATACAAATATTTTGCTCATAGCGTCAAATATTTGCTCAAAACAAAAATAAAATAAAATAAATAACAGAAATGGCTAATATATCATTTTTTTGTACTAATTAGATTGCTTTTGGTCTTATCAAATCACTAATAGTGCCTAACTCTCAATCGCATGTTGTTTGACCTGAAAATGTATTATTTCCACTTACAGACACTATCAGTGATCCATTTAAAAAAGAGCTAAACTATTTGAAATATGCAGGAATATCTTAAAAGTGAGGGATAAGTCTGTAAATTTCCCAGTTAAAAAAATATGGAGAATTGCACAGAAAAGGAAGAAGCAAGCAGCAGTGTCCAAAGATATGAACCTCCATTCAGTTTTGTATTGTAGCAAGTGTCCATACGGACAGTATTTGACTAAAATATCCGATTTTGTTGCTTTTGGTCTTATTACTTGTAGGGCACGTTAGGATACTAAACTTGTTACAAGCAAAGCATGCAAAATATAATTTTGTTTTATTTTTTTGTTAGTTTTATGATTTAGCAAATCACTGATACACTGAAAACATTAGTTTGTCACGAAAAGGGTCTTATTTGACCAATTAAAAATTTGTCATGCATGCAAGTTAATTTTTTGATCATTCAACAAAATAAAGCTAAAATGTTTTCATAATGTTCAATTAACAATTATAACTTTTTCAAATTAATTTTTATCACAGATATTTTGATGACTTATAAAATTTCACTTTTTAGAAATGCATGACAATTAATGAATGACGAAATAGTCGTTAACTTGTTATTTCTAGTGCATTACAAATATACTTGACAAATTAAATGACAAATAATGCATTCATAATTTGTCATTTTGATGGACATGACTAATTTAATAAAAAATATAAACTCATAATTCGTCATTTAATTTGTCATCCACTCAACTTTAATTTGTACTGCACTGGAAATGACAAATTTACGACAATTTCGTCATTCATTAATTTGTCATGCATTTTTAAAAAGTGAAATTTTATAATTCATGAAATATCTGTGATGATAAAAATTCATTTTAACAGCTTATAATCGTAAATGGAACATTATGAACACATTTTGAGCTTTATTTTCTTGAATGATTAAAAAATTAAATTGCATGACAAATTTTAAATTGGTCGAATAAGGCCCTTTTCATGACAAGGTAATATTTTCAGTGTAGTGCCTTTAATGTTCAAAAGAAAAATAGCCATTAATGTTTCCATGGATGGGGCTCTACACACAAAATACAAATGCTTTTAATCGGTACTTCTCTAAAGGCGATTAAAGCAATAACAGCACATTTTTTGAAGATTTTTGTACAGTTGCATTGGTAATTGACTAGTAAACAATACCTGTGAATGGTAGAGCTCAACATTCTCTGTGTCGCAAAAGAAGGAATTTTGTAATTAGAATATTAATATCGGAGATCTCCGGTAATAATTCAAGGGCTGCTGGAAACGTCCTAAGATCCCCTAACAATATTAAATAGCCGGGAAATTGCGCCATGTACGTGTCTCCGGGTTTAATTCGGCTTCCCTCCCCGCGGTTCATTATTTGCTTATGTAGATTGAAAATTGTGTAGAATTTGTCTTTTTTCTTAAACAAAATTATATCCATTGCTATGTTAAAATACCGTCATTCCACGTCAACATGGTGAGATGTATACAACTGCGGAAGTTGGGAGACCAGCGAAGGGATTCAGTAAAAATTTGGAGAATAAGCTGGTAGCCTGCGGAGGCTGAGTTTAAAAGACACTGGCACATTTGAAAAATAGTGCGCCCTCAAGATTTTCAAAATCAATATTTTTGCATGGTTGTAAGGCTTTTATATACAAAAGCCCTCACCCGAAATGATTAAGACCAAACCAGCTTCCTTATGGGTAAACAGAACGATTTTGTAATTTAACGTCGCCGGCGACGTTAAATTCATCAGGCGACAAAAATGGCATTTAACACAAGAACACGCACGCCGTATGCATGTTTCCCACGCTATGCACTCTATTTGATCGGTCTATAACCTTTGTGATTTTGATATCAGTGAGTACGAGTCAAATATATATTCCTGTAATATACACATTACAGAATATACACATGTGTTGATTAAAGTTATGGAAAACTTAAAAGTTGGCCTAACACATTACCTGGATTTCGTTATCCGCATATCAATGTCCTAATCTGTTTTGGGGTATGTTATTTTTTTATGTGTAAAATATATCTCTGTTCTTCCAATTGCCTAGACGATCATTTGAGAGAAAAGTGAAGCCATTTCATATTTTGTGGAAAATGTGCAGTGCCGCTTTAAAAAAAAGTGTAGCGGTGGTCCCATTACATGAAATTCTGGTTTCCTACGGATGATCCTGGGGCCTGTGAGAGATTTCCATGATGGATTGAGAACCGGTGTTGGGTTGTGGTTACCATCTGTCCTTTTGGTAAGTCAGGAGGCTGATTTACTAGTTCTGGATCTGATAATTTTAAGTCGCAGTTTAAACAAAATGTCGTACAGTCGCCAACTAGTTGTACATGGGTCATTTTTTAACATAGAAGTTATAACCTCAGTTACTATCTTACTGAAAGTAGATGAGTTTGAATTGGATCTCTCGTTTTACTGACGTTTACTCCCAATTGGAAACAGTGATGCTGCATAATAAGACGACGAGTAATCCAATCCGTCCTTAGTTAATCCTGGAGTTATTAGTAGTAGTACCTCCTGGATTATATCCTGACAGGTTTTTCGTATTCGAACAAGCCTTACCAGACCTGCTTAGTGGTCAAGGTGTTTATGTTAAGAACCAATAAGCGATATCGATTCTATGCTCTTCCATGTTTTTTCTAATCGTGTTCGGATTATTGATCTTTTCTCTACATTTTTTTCTGTTCTCTTCCCTTTTCCCACACATCGACGAAACACAGTAATATTCATTTAAGAACACGTCCTTTGGAGTTTCGGTACAGTTCACCTTCAATGATCTCCTTAGAAAATGCCTGCTCAACTAAACTAATTTCATTTCAATACGAAGATTGTGTAAAAAAAATCACTGTTATAATAAATACGCAATGCCTTCAACCTTCATACTTCATTTGTCTGTAATGGTAGTATTGAAGGCGTAGCTTTTTTGCATGCGCGGGGATAGTGGTTGCATGCTCCTGTGTCTCGGAGAATTTTCCATCCTAACACCACTGGCTAGTGCCAAATTGTGTAAACGTTTCTATGGTTGTGACCTCGCATAATGATGAGATTGCGATTTATCGTATTGAAATACGTGTTTACACAATTTGGCACTCGACTGACCCTCTAACGTGTCCCCTATACTTGCTCCAAAGAGGTTCTATTTGATAGAGAGGCAAAACGTTTCGTAATCTTTAGAAATTACCGTCTCGCATGTTTGTGCCGACCACAAAGAAAACCTAAGAGGTACCACAATGAAAGCAATGGCGGCCTCCGCGTCTTCCTTTCCACATACTGTGGGTGCCCTTGTGCATATACACTAGATCGGCGTAGTGCTACAAATTAATTTATTGTTAGAGGTGGCTGTTACTAATGGTTCCCGGATCATTGTGCTCATATACTCTTTTTTCTCATAATGCAATGCGTCGCTTAGGTTGAAAAGATTGTATTCAGTGAGGCGTTTATTTTAATCAAGACGACTGCTGTGTCATTTCATTCGTTTGTGTGGCCATGGGTAGACAAAATTTAACCAAAAACCACCCAATAGCACCCCAACATCCGCACTGATATTTTGGGCGGATTGTTTGTATCGAATTGACATTATGTGTGTCACAAGCCCCAACTGAATTATTTATTCCGTGCAATAGCAAATGTCAGCCCATCAACGGATCGACTGTGGTTTGGAATGCCGTTTTATCCCAACACCCCCCTTGCCTTGCTACGCTGGACTCTACTACTAGTTCAAGAGGAATTTTGGGCGCATTTTGGAAATGGAGTATCGACTTTTTCTATCGACCCATATTGTTAATGAGGACTAAGCAATAATTTCAGAGGGTGTGCAAAATTTCGTGCAGTGGCATTTGCCTCCCTAGAAACCAATATGGCTGCCACTACTCTCAAATTCATACAAATGACCATAATTTTTATGCTCTATATTAATCCAGGGTTTTAAAGCACGGGGAATTTACTGGACGGGTTCTTGATTGTGATTTTGCTCACAACATGACCATCAAACAATTTGGCCACCCCGACATCAAAATGACCCGAAATCATCAATTAACCATAACAATCTCATGTTGTGATAGAGGCATAAGCTGGGCTCCTATAGCCCTTGGGAACTAATATCTGACATTTCAATTTCATTTTTGTTAACATGATTACCATTAAAGATGACAGCCAATGTGACTGCCTTCTAAGATCATTAAATCCTACATTTGACACTTATTCATAATATATTGGCCGTCCTTTTGAATTTTAAGCATGGCGTCAAAACAAAGCTCCCAGTAATGCGATTTTGTAATGTTCACAGACATACCTCTCATACGGTTAATTTTAAAAAAACTTTATTCATAATTTTGGATTGCTATAACTAAATACAACACAGAACTCGTAATTTATAGGTTTTAAATAAGGTTAAAAAGGCAAACGATTTGGTCTACACTCTTACACTTTGCATGTTAACGAAAACAAAATGCCAGATAATGATGGCAAATGGGCAAATACTTATCCCATATCTTAATTACACCTTTAAACTGGATAATTAGTTGATTGTACTACTATATACTACAGATGTATATAGGTTTTAATATCCTTTAAAGGCGACCTATACGCTGGCCATTCTGAATTTGGAAAATGCCCGATTACAGAAAATGCCAAATAAGGCTTTCCAGTGATCAAATACAAGATTAAAAACCTAAAGCATACATATAGACACTAGAATCATACCTCTCACTAGTCAACATGTGTAGAAAACTTAAACTTGACTGAGTGTCCGGGTGTGTTTCTAAACCGTTTCTAGATGTAGTAAATACACTTGCAGGGTGTGTAAATTGTAAAAGCTTTTAACACCTGCAAACATTTTAGGTGATTAGATTTATCTATTTATGTATTAATACTGGGGAATTAAAGATCATTTTAGATTAGTCCGCGCGAATATTTTACTTTTGAGCAGCCATTTTGGATTTTTTGTGCACAGTTTGTAAGGATCAAATTACTTTATTAACACTTACTCGTACTTAAACACTATTTGTCTCTATCATAATCTTAAGGGATTTTTAGCGATTCTGGACATGGTACAGCCATATTGGATTACAAAATGCCACAGCACCAAATTTTGCACACCCTCCAAATTATTGGCTTAGGTCTAATAAACGGGGGTTTCCAGAATGTGACACCCTTCTTCTTTCTGACAAACCCTTCTGAATTCGGACACCTTAACGGAATAAACCACCGGTTTATGTGGTAGATTCCGTTAAGGTTTCCCGAATTCCTAAGGGTGTCAGAAAATAATGTTCCCTTATGGAAAACCCCTAATAAACTAAAATCAATAGATAGGAAAAGTCTGTGCTCCATTTTGCCATCCCTTAAAGCGAAATCATGGCATAAAAAATTCAGACATAATGAAAAGGAACCTTAATGAAATCACTTCACAGTATGAATCAATTTTGGATGTTTACATTCTGTAAAAACAGTAAAACAGGAAATTTCCAGAGGGGTAGGTGGCATTGTCGTTGCAATTTCGGTAACATGATGGCTGACTACGCCGCCAGCATTGACCAAAACTTGAAAAGCATGCTGTCACATCAGCTCAGACCTTTGCTATTGTATATGTGCTAATCCCGGCTAACCATCTTCACTTGTCAGATCAATATCTACTACAAGCCTAAATACAAATGCCTGAATCCTGGTCTGAATGCTTTGTGAATTTGTGTCACAAAACATGCTAGATACACTGTAATTTCCTGTCAGGGATGTTCACAGCCTTGGTTTTCTTGTTCCAGAAATTGCCACGAACGCACCTTCCCCTCTGGAACTCTTCCTGTTTTTACTGTTTTTACAGAATGTAAACATCCAAATTGTTTTCGAACTTGTGGAAGTGATTTCAGTAAGGGTCCTTTTCATTATGTCTGAATATTTTATGCCATTATGTCGCTTTAAGGCTGTGTGCGCAAACTTCCACCTGACTATACCTACCAAGCGATTTTCCAGTGTTTATGATCATATTGAACCGTGTTATTTTATTAAGTCAGTAGTCAGGGTTTGTAAGTAGTGCAGTGTGTGAACTTGATTAACTGTTTGCTACCTGATGTGTTGACTTCAAAAATGGCGTCGTACACAGACGATGCAGTGCTAAAAACTTTTGATGTAGGCCGGCTTGTTGTGAACTAGTAGTACTGCATTAAGCTGCAGGATTGGTCATTAGACAAAACTATCATCCATCGCCAAACTATCATCAGCTATCATCTAGAAAATATCACCCAAAAATCTAGTCTCGATAGCTTCAAAAAATTCTAGACATCACACCAACACTATCATATAGAAAATATCACCTTGAAATCTAGTCTAGACACTCTCCAAAAAAATTCTAGACAAGAGAGATAATCTAGACTTAAGAATTAAAACGTTATTACAATCCTCTGACCAAATTTTCACGTTGTAGCTATGGCATCATACAAACGTTGTATTTACGTTACTACGTGGTTGTAAAAAAAGTTGTATTTCAGGCAAACAATTTGAGAAAAAAAGCGAAGGCCATAAACAAAGGGAAAACGTGAAGAAATAAAGATTTAAATCAGGTTATATACTTGGTTTTATATGGTAATGTACACATTATAATGTCAGCAATTACTTAATCATCATATGAATAAATTTAATACATGTACCTTACATAGATTCGAACCAGGACCTTAAGATTACAAGTCCTAAACCTTATCCACTACACTACATGACTTTACTGATAGCAGATGCTAAAATTAAATATATATGTGTGTGTGTGTGTACTACTTTTTTCAAATTAAACTAAATATAATACAAAAGTGAGGAAAAGAGTTTTTAAAACAAGTAAGTTACAAAAGAACGTAATATTACGGAAAATATAATAACGGTCAGCGTATAAATACTACATTTTTTCAAAATGTGTAGTATTATTTTTTAGCCACTGTTTATTTACATTTTTCTGCTTCCAGTTGTAATTTTATGTTAGGTATAGGTAATAAGCGTGAAGATTATTGAACAATTGGGGTTTACTGTAATTTAAAAGGTAAAAAGTCTGGTAAAATTAGGAACATTTTTAACAGTGTAGTTAGATGATAGTTAGACGATATATCTGATACAGTATCAGATATTTTCTAGACACTCTTCAAGATACTTTCTAAACTCTAGACGCTAATTAGATGATAGTTAGACGATATATCCGATACACTATCAGATATTTTCTAGACGCATATAGACTCCATAGGAACTTCACTTTCTAGACACTTTCTAAATTCTAGACTAATTAGATGATAGACGATATATCTGATACAGTATCAGATTTTTTCTAGAAACTTCTATACTCTAGGAACTGACACGATATATCTGATAGTTAGATATGGTGTGGGTGCTACTCCAGAGGGTGTTTTGAATCAATCTCATGATGCATTGCAATGTGCCTATACTATACTGTACTAAACACATGTCAGTACTTAGGGATAAAAGTGTTCCAATAGTTCAAGAACAACAAGACATTTCATGACATGCAAACAAATTCCCTAAGTACTAACGCTTTGTAGGCTAAAATGGGCGTAAAAGTCCGGGTTTTTATGTGTTAAGAATATGATTTTTGTGGGATCACATGACCTATTGAGGTGATATTTCCCAAAACTGGTGCATTGTGGGATTGACTCAATACACCCTCTGGTGCTACTCTAATTAGATGATAGACGATATATCTGATACACTATCAGATATTTTCTAGACACTTCTAGACCCTAGGAAATCTGAGAGATGATAGTTAGACAATATATACACTATCACATATTTTTCTAGACACTTTAGAGACTCTAGGAAATGACACGATATATCTGATAGTTAGACATGGTGTGCATTGTCAATTTCTTTAAATGGGTTTCTAGGCACTTTCTAAATTCTAGACTCTAATTAGATGGTAGTTAGACAATATATCTGATACACTTTCTGATATTTTCTAGACGCTTTTAGAATTTATGAACTATATACACTTTCTAGACACTTTCTAAATTCTAGACTCCAATTAGATGATAGTTAGACGATATATCTGATACACTATCAGATATTTCCTAGACACTGTTAGACTCTGGGAAATGACACGATATATATGATAGTTAGATATATTGTGGGTGCTACTCTAATTAAATGATAGTTAGAGGATATATCTTATACACTGTCAGATATTTTCTAGACCCATTCTAGACCCTAGGAAAATGCCAAATATAATATCTGATAGATGATAGTTAGACAGCTGATACACTATCACAGTTTTTTTCTAGACACTTTAAACGATGTAGAAATGACCTATTATCTGATAGTTAGCATGGTGTGTCTTGTTTCAATTTCTTAAAATGGAGTGGCTGGCATAGGGAGTCCAACATTGTGAGAGGAGTGATGGATGGTGAGTCTTGCGGCGTTTATCCATAAAGGTGCTGATGAAGCTCTTGTAATGGGTGCTGGCCTAGGGAGTCCAACATCGTGAGAGCAGATGATGTAATTGGTGAGATTCTAGACCTTATGAGATTCTAGAATTACACGATTCTGATAGTTAGACATGGTGCACATGTTAAAAATGTCCTAATTTTTTTTTTAACTGTTGCATTGTGGGAATGAAATTTCGGTTAACCCAATTATTCAATATCTGTCATGCTTTATTACCTATAATACCTACATAAAATTACAATTGGAAGCAGAAAAATGTAAATAAACCGCGGCAAAAAACAAAAAAAAAAAATACTACAACACATTTTGAAGAAAGAGGTAGTATTTATACGCTACCGTTAGTATATTCTCCGTAATATTACGTTCTTTTTCGTAACTTGCTTGTTTTTAAGTAAGAATATGAACTATGAAAAACGTTTTACCCTATAAATGTGTTTAATAACGTCGTAAGTTAACGTCATTAAAAATCAAAATCTTATTTTCCCTAATCATTTTAAAAAAACTCTTTTCTTCTTTTTGTATTATATTTATTTTATATAATTAGAAAAAAAGGTAGTACACACACCACACCACACAACACACAACACACACACACACCTATATATATATATATATATATATTAGATATATATATATATATATATATAATACGTTCTAGAATATAGTGCACATGTGGTGCAGTGGATCGCGCCGCTTCATAGCATAAGGTTGTGGTTCGAGCCCCGCTTCGACCAATGTGTTGTGCACTGGCAAGGCACTTAGCCCCGCTGCCTCTCTCCAACCCAGGAGTATAACGGGTACCAGCAATATGCTGGGAATTCAAAACAGACTCGCTGTGCGGGAGGAGTGGCGAACCCCCAGAGCAACTTATATGAGGAGTCTGGCCCAACCCAATGCAGAGAGATGGGCACTCCGCCTGCGGTCGCACCATTTTGCATTGCATATAACGTCTTTCGCTTTCGTATATATATATATATAATATTATATATAAATACTATAATTAATAAAACGGGAGTAATTGGCTGAATTTTCCCGTGTACGTGTGTGGTGTTTTGCACAAACAATAAATAAACATATGAGAGAGATTGGTTTGGCAAATCGGAATCGGCCGTAGCAGTTCTTAGGTGTATGGTTTTCTAAGAGCTAATTTTCGGACATGGCAAGGTCCTCATCAGGCTCAGCCTGTGAGGAAAAATAAAGACCCCCAAAATAAAATTGACAACAAGATGTACAATCAAAGCACAACCTAACTAAAAAGATGAGATACACTTTTATGATCAATCTATAAAATAACAAACTTAAAATAGCAGCAACTCATAAAAAAGATAATAACAAAAAACAACTCACAAAATAATGAAAATCCTGCAAAAATAATGGGTACGCTGCGTACAACTACATGGATGTTGTTGAGTGTGACTGATCAAAACAAAGTGATAAATATGACGTGATGTCCAAAAGAAAACGCATGAGGGCGCCAGACCAAAAGAACCCACATGAGGGCGCAAGACCAGGGAGGGGAGTTAGTCATGAGCATTTATTCCAGACGGTCTCAGTGTCTGTAATTTGGCGATCCAGAAACTTTCCCTGCGCAGGATTTAAATACAGAGCGATTTTGCTTGCGAATTTTTTCAATTGGCTGGAGCAAGATGTCGTTCACGTTATGTTGCTCAGAGTTGAAATGGGTAACATATGGGAGGCTTTTCCCACCTTTAGAATTGTAGTTATTGATTTCAGATCTTGTATTATTAAAACGTGCATACAGGGTGGTTTCAGTTTTGCCGATATATTGTTTAGAGCACCGTCTGCAGGTGATTAAATAAATAAGCCAGGAACTTTTACATGTAAGATGTGAAGTGATGGGAAAGCTTTCCCCGGTAACTGTACTCATGAACTTTGTGTCAGTCTTGATGAAAGGGCAGACAACACATGTCCGATGGCATTTATAGGCACCAGGGGGGTCTTCCTCACTATTGGCACGGTTTGTATTGGCATGAACAAGTAGATCACGTACGTTAGACGGGAGGAAGACCCCCTGGTGCCTATAAATATATATATATATATATATATATACATATATATATATATATATATATATATATATTGAATTTTAACATCTGCTATCAGTAAGTCATGCGTGTATTGTAGTGGATAATCTTAAGGCCCTTGTTCGAATCTATGTAAGGTACATGTATTAAGTTTATTCATATGATGATTAAGTAATCGGTGACATTAGAATGTGTACATTACCATATAAAACAAAGTGTATAAACTGGTTTAAATTATATTTCTTCACGTTTTCCCTTTGTTTATTGCCTTTTTTCTAAACATTGTTTGCCTGAAATACAACTGTTTTACAACCACGTGGTAACGTAAATACAACGTTTGTATGATGCCATAGCTACAACGTGAAAAGTTGGTCAGAGGATTGTAATAACGTTTTAATTAAACAAGTCAAAAACCAACAATAACGTTGAAGCTGAGATTTTACGCCGTTATTTTACGTTCCCTGCAATGGTTTCGTATTTTTACGGCTCCAGTTATTTTACGTTCTGCATGTAGTGAGTCCAGCTGCCAGGCAAATGCCTGTTTTTTACAGGTTTATTTTTAACAGTGTGTGTATTGTCAATTTCTTTAAATGGGTGCTGGCATCGGGAGTCCAACATCGTGAGAGCAGACGATGTATGGGGAAAGGTATTGATGAATCTCTTTTAATGAGTGCTGGAATCGGGAATCCAACATCATGAGAGCAGATGATGTATGGGGAGATAGGGAGCTAGTCCAACATCGTGAGAGGAGATTATGAATGGGGAGTATTGCGGCGTTCTACCGGTAAAGGTGCTGATGAAGCTCTTGTAATGAGTGCTGGCATAGGGAATCCAACATCGTGAGAGCAGATGATGTATGGGGAGATAGGGAGTCCAACATCGTGAGAGGAGATGATGAATGGGGAGTATTACAGCGTTCTACCGGTAAAGGTGCTGATGAAGCTCTTTTAATGGGTGCTGGCATAGGGAGTCCAACATCGTGCGAGCAGCCCTAATTACTTGTAGCGGGATTTGGGCGGGGCGTATAGCGCACCCTTTTGAGCGGTATATTTGAATTGGCACAATTATGTGCAGGCACTGGTAGCTATTTAAATAAATTACACCTTTAGAGTCCGTTGTGGGGATGGAACCCACGTTGTCAACTGCAAAGAAGACCAACACGCGTTTCTCTTAAGATCACACAGAATGTCTTTAGTTTACAATTAATTTCTACAAATGTCACACTCTTGGCACCAAAGAACATATCAAGAACACCCCTCTCTGTGACTCTGTTGTATTCCAAGTCTTTATTCCAAGCCCAACCGTGACCCTTAACTCTAAATTTTGATGCAGAACAGCACCCTGAACCCAATTTGGAACTTAGCTCTAAAAGCACAAGTTGAAACTTTGCTTTAAATGAAGAAAACCCTGTTGTACAGTATGAAAAGTCTCTGGACTACAAGCTGACCAAATGGAACCTGGTGATTATGAAGAATCTGGTGATCGGGAAGAATGCCTTCCCGACGGGCTATAAGAGCGGCGCTGTGATTGGTTGAAAGTGACGCCAACCAACTTCTAATTATAAACTAACGCCCTCTACAACATACTCAAATACATTAAAAATAACACAATGAAAGAATTTATTTTCAATTCCGTTACACAGCCCCCTTCCCAGCATTTGGCCCCCGAACAAATAAGAACGGAATTGAAAGATAAACATCAACACAATCTGTAAGTTTGATTTGCAACAATATACACCACATATACCACTGCTAATCGTGTTTGATCCTTATTAGCACTTCTCGGTTAGCACGGTTGTTAATCTGTACCCGCACTACGGCAGTACTACTTTACTAGAGAACTGTCCAATGTTGTTCCTCTCGGTCTCTGCTGTGTCGCTGGTGGCAAGATGTCTGGAAGTCTCTGCTATCCTTCAGAAGTTCCTGGTGAATACAGTTGAGTACCTCATGTCGTCGATGAAGTTGATCCACTGTAACATCGCAGTCCATAGTCAAGAAATGTCAAAAGAGTTTGCTGGCCAGCAGTCGATGACTCACTAATTTGACTTAGCGAGGAAGTCGTAGTCCAGGGCAATTTCTGGAATGTTCATTCTAATCGGTCACCCTCAGAATATGCCCAAACGTCAGTTGGCTGCAATAGATCTTCACTAGGCATCTGTGCATTGACAAAGTCCTGATGCTGTAGTATCACCTTTTTAACACAGTTCAGATAGAGTAGGAGCAATCTGATACGTAACCAGGTTCATCTTTATCCATAGTAAAGGCAATTGAGCTGTTACACTACCGCGATCATCACCCCTCTCCAGTGGCGGATTTAAGAGTCAGCAGTATCAGCAGCCGCTGACAGGGCCTCCCCTAAAATATTGCTCTCAAGGCCCCTAAAATATTGCTTTCAGGGCCTCCAAAATGTCGCACTATATAGCAACGCTAAAGGGCCCTATCTTAAGTTGCTGACAGGGCCCTTATCCTTAAATCCGCCAATGCCCCACCCATTAGCTAGTGAAGGACATCACACTAACTCTAACGGTACCGTGCAGGTCTTTGGGGGATACGCCCTGGGTTTCTGCGACACGGTACATATTCTTGCTCTCCTCTCGACTGCGGCAGCTCCTCTTGAACTTTGCTGGACGCATCCTTGCCCTTAATTGTTTTTCTGGGAGTCCTAATTGTCAGCTGAAGTTTCTGCACAATTTTTGGTGGTCGATGCTGAAGCTCTTACACCATCACCGCTGGCCGAAGCTGAAGTCACCGCACCTCCACTGGTGGACACTGCACAAGTTGAAGTCACTGCACCTCTGCTGTTGGTCGAAGCCCCATCACCCTTACTGCACAAGATGAAACCCCTGCACCTCCTCTGGCAGCTGAAATCTCCACACCCCCATCACCGGTCGTAACTCTTATCTCCACACCCACCGACGGACCTGACGCCCCCCATCCCCACCATTGATTGAAGTCCCTACAATTGGCTCCTTGTATTTCCATACCACCAATTCGGGCCCCTCGTACAACTTTAACCCTCGTCCAACCAATGGGGGGGGGGGTTACCACCCCTAACGGATGATCCCCTGTCGCACAAAAACGCAAACGAATACGATCTAAGGCTTTTATGTAATTGTAAGTTCATCCTTTGCGGTCATTTTAGCGAAAAAAAATTGGAGGTACCACCTTCATGGGGATCAGGACGTCCCGTCAAAGGAAGGTGGGGGGGGGGGGTGGTTGCCACCTTCCTATACTTTACTGTGTAAAATGCCAAAAATGGTACTTTATGTAAGTATGATGCTACTGTAAGCAAATACTTATTTTGTTCTTATTATTTAGAGTAATAACATGTGTATGCTTACTTTGGCACCCATTATTGCCTAATAAATACCAATTTTGCTTGCATAAATGGCAAAAACGGGCGAAAACCCCTCGATTTTGGTGATTTGCTTACAAATTTGCATAAAAATAAGCTCTCAGTTATGACGTCACTATGACGTCATGTTGTTAAAACTTGATATGTTTGTACTTGATTTGAAGAAAGGACATAATATTGATACCAAACAAAATGATGTTTGTCGCTTAATTACGAAAAAATCAGGGGGGTGATAACCACCCCCCCGGTCGTGAACGTAGTACAAAAACCCTTGGTTGGACGAGGGTTAAGCGCTCAGCGTGAATTACTTTGGGCTTGCTTCGGGCTGATCTCTGTATCCTGAATGTTACATCAGACAGAGTAGTAACAATCAGGTAAGGCCCCTCCCAAGGCAGTGACAGTTTCTTGGTCAACCCTGGCTTCCTCTGTTTATTGTACAACCACACAAATGAATGGTACGATCATAGTTCCGTTTCTGGCGCCTCATATTAGCCTTGAGGGCATATCTTGCTCTTTCGCGAATGCCACGAATGCGCTCCCTTACATCCTCTGCGAAGTCAGTGGAACACTTTCTTTCGTCTGGCACACCCCCAACCACTAGATCTACTGGCAAAGTCACCTCCCGACCCATTGTCATCATGTTTGGAGTTTCTGCTGTGGAAGCTTGTACACTAGAGCGATATGCTAATCCAACATAGGGCAGGTACCTATCCCAATCTCGTTGGTGCTGATGAGGTTGTATCATCAGGGCAACGGCGTTAACTATTGTTCTGTTGTACCTTTCTGCCATCCCGTCGCTCTTAGGATTATAGGGCGTCGTCCGAGTCTTAGTGATATTCAGTAGCCTACATATTTCCTGAAACACTCCTGCCTCAAAGTTACGACCCTGATCTGAATGAAGTTCTGCTGGAACACCGAACCTACACACGAATTCATCTACCAACTTTTCTGCTACCGTCTCGGCCTGCTGATCCTTGATTGCGTAACATTCCATCCATTTCGTCCAGTAATCCCCAACCACTAATATATAGGCATTACCACGATCAGTTTCAGTAAGTGGTCCCAACACATCAATCGCAACCCTTTCAAATGGCGCTCTAACCCGATACTGTTGTAATGGTGCACGATGCTTTCGAGGAGGACCCTTTTTCTGAGCACACTGAATACAACGGCGAACATATACCCGCACATCTTCACTCATCCCCGACCAATAATACCTCTCTCGCACCTTAGGCAATGTTTTCTCACGACCGAGGTGAGCGGCAGAATTGGAGGCATGTAACTCATCCAAGACCCTTTCCCGAAGCCCTCTAGGGACCACCACTTCACAGTCTTACCATCATCACTTTCCCAACGCTTTACCAACACACCATCTTTAACTGACAACATATCCCATTGGCTCCAATAGGTCTTGAGTGCAGCTGGTTGGTCCGAAACCTCCTCCATTGAGGCCTTTCGCTGCAAAATCGAGGAAATTGTCTCGTCAGCCAACTGAGCCTCCCGGATGTCATTCAGAGAAATCTCAGGGACACAGCTGACCTCACAAACCTTATCTTCCATGAACTCACAGTCGCCCCCTTCCCAAACCTCACCATCAGGCCAACTATCATCCAATGTTGGTTCAAACCCTATTGAATCGCAATCCTCGTTACCTTCGACTTCAGTCTGGAATATCCCTTCATCATCTGACCCGATATAAAAGGACACCCTAACATTGTCTTGGTTCTGGACCCATCCCCATTCGACTGTTCTGTTGTATGAACATCATTACCCCTTCGTCTCCCATCATCATCCCAAGAGTCGTCCAGCACAGGGGAAAATCCCAATGACTCACAATCAACCTCATTGACATCGCTTGATCCTAAACCATGCGAATCCAATTGGCTTTCCGATCCAACGCAAACTGATTCCTGAACACTTCCCTCCTCCCCTTGAACCCTTTCTTCGTTTGACTGTGTCACTAACTCGGTTTGGCACCCTGCATCACTCACAATAGGTAACCTAATTCCTCCCTCTGTCCGCTGTGCGGACCGTGCCTGTGTCAATTCTGACCCAATTCTACGTTCCTCTTCCTCCTCTCGAGCAACCAATTCCTCCCATCGACCACACTACCGACAAGGCCTATGCGACAACCCATCGGCATTCTGGTGCCGTTTGCCAGGCCGGTATTCCAGATCCAAGTCAAAGCTGGAAAGAACTTACAACCACCTAGCCAACTGACCTTCCGGATTCTTAAAGTTTGACAACCATCTGAGGGATCCGTGATCGGTTCGGACTTTCACCTTTCTACCACCCAAGTAGTGTCTGAACTTTTTCAAGAACTCAACAATAGCCAACAATTCTCTCCTCGTAACACAATAATTGCACTCTGCTCTCGATAGGGATTTACTTCCGTATGCAATTACCTTATCTTCTCCACCCTGTACCTGCGACAATACACACCCAATTGCAAACTTGCTCGCATCTGTATCAAGTATGTACTGACCTTCAGCATGGGGATAGGCCAAAATCGGGGCACTGATGAGTGCTTGTTTTAACTTATGAAAGGCATTGTCACAAGCATCGGTCCACACAAATTTGGCACTCTTCTCCGTTAGCTTGTGCAATGGTGCGGCTCTTATATCAGCGAAACCCCGTATGAAGCGTCGGTAATACGAGGCAAGCCCCAAGAAACTACACACTTGAGTCTGTGTAATTGGCGTCGGCCAGTCCCTTGCTGCCTCAATCTTTGCAGAATCAGTATGTATTCCAGCCTCAGACACAACATGCCCTAAGTAACTGACCTCCTTCTGGAACAAGTGGCACTTACTCGGTTTCAACTTGAGTCCTGCACCTCGGAACCTTTCCAACACTGTAGCCAAGCGATCTACTGACTCGGAAATCGTTCTCCCAAGCACTATCACATCATCTAAATAGACTAGGAGTGTCTCCCATCTCAACCCCGCCAGGACATTATCCAATAACCTCTCAAATGTTGAAGAAGCATTACACAACCCGAACGGGAGCACGTTCCAGACATACAAACCACTGGTTGTTGTGAATGCAGACTTGTTACGCGCATCCTCATCCATTTCTACCTGCCAGTACCCTGATGCAAGGTCCAAAGTTGAGAAATACCTGGCGCCACCCAAAACACCCAGAGAGTCACCAATACGCGGTAGCGGGTATGCATCTTTGACAGTAAGTTCATTCAATTTTCTGTAATCTAGGCAAAGCCGCCTAGACCCATCCTTTTTACTCACAAGAACCACTGGACTTTCCCGCGGACTATCTGAAGGTTCAATTAACCCTTTGTCTAGCAACTCTGTTACTTGTCTCTGGACTTTTGCTCTCTACTCAGGTGATGATCGTCTCAATGGTTGCCTAATTGGCCGGGCATCCCCTGTGTCTATAATATGCTTGACCAACTTCATTCTTCCTATATCAAACTCACCAGTTGAAAACACATCTTGATATTCTATTAACAAATTGGTCACCTTATTCTTCTCCTCTACCCCCAAACCCATGGTACAATTCTCTACCAACTCGCGAAGGTGTTCTGGCACTTCCCCTGGGGACCCTCCATGCATCGTTACCACCCTAGCCTCCTGTATATCATCTTCATCAATTTAGCTAGCACTGTTCCCCGCTGTTTCACAAGCCTCACTGGGACAGTATCAAGACCGGTTTTTACTACAGACCTCGCAACACATAAGCCAATTTCAACAAGTGAACCTATATCTATTGGCTCCAATAAACCCATACCACCAAGCCCCACACTCTCTGTAACACGGGCCGACATAATTACTTCATGTTCGGCTGGAACCCTCATATCAGCTGCAGCTACTACCCTAGAGAAGAAAGGCCTATTGTCTATAGTCCTACAGGGTACAACGGTGTCACCCATTTTTAACTGTAGTCGCGTCAGATCTAAACTAGCCTCACCCCTCTTCAAGAAATCCATCCCTAAGATACTGTGACTCACTTCAGCTACAGTGACACCCAAGTTCTGAACAGAGTTTCCTACCCGTACTTCTAGTAATGTCTTCCCCCAAAGTCTTAATCTCTTTTCCATCTGCCTGCAACAATCTTACCCCACTAGTAGGCTGCAACTGTGGTCGCCGCCCTTCAGGGATGAGGTGATACTGCTCAGGCTTCAGTATAGTTATTGAAGCACCTGTATCAACCAAGAGCATCATCACCTCCCCATGAATGACAGCTGGCACATACAACGCTCTAACTGAACTACTATTTACACCCCTACCCTCCCTTAGACCTAACCCGACCCCTCTGAGGTCGATAAGGAATTCATCCTGCCCCATCGTGCCAGACTCCCTAGACTCTCTTGTGGTCTCTCGCTCTGGTCCCTCACTTCTTCTGGCCTCTCCCGTCGGGTCCCGTACTTGTGCTTCCTTGCATCCGGTTTCACCCACTGGATCCCTCTTCCTCGGTCCCTCATAGTCATTGGTCTCTCCCATTGGGCCACATAGCCATGGTTTCTTGCCATTGTCTGTCTTCCCCACTGAGTACCTCTCCCTTGGCCCATCGTGGTCATCGGCCTCCCCCCTGGGCACGTGGGTCGGTCTGTCCCCGTTTCCCGAAAGCTGTCGACATTGAGCAGCAATATGACCTAATTGTTGGCAATGAAAGCACACCCTTCCTTGAGTACATTGCCATGCAACGTGACCATACCCCTGGCAAATTTGGCACATTGTTGTCGGACAGTCTTGCGCATAATGTCCCGGCTGTTGACAGGTATAACAACATACCGGGTTAGGCGGCCACCTCATCATTATACCCTAAGTATTGAGGCATCTGAGGACGGAATTTCCCCACTAGTCTGCTGTCGGGCAACTCTTTCAACTGGGATTTCACCACTTCATCTTGTGTTTTCCGGACTTGTGTTTTCACCAGTGTTTCTACAGAATATTCCAACCTTTCTATTTTTTTTTTTTTTTTTTTTCCGCCCTTCAGGGATGAGGTGATACTGCTCAGGCTTCAGTATAGTTATTGAAGCACCTGTATCAACCAAGAGCATCATCACCTCCCCATGAATGACAGCTGGCACATACAACGCTCTAACTGAACTACTATTTACACCCCTACCCTCCCTTAGACCTAACCCGACCCCTCTGAGGTCGATAAGGAATTCATCCTGCCCCATCGTGCCAGACTCCCTAGACTCTCTTGTGGTCTCTCGCTCTGGTCCCTCACTTCTTCTGGCCTCTCCCGTCGGGTCCCGTACTTGTGCTTCCTTGCATCCGGTTTCACCCACTGGATCCCTCTTCCTCGGTCCCTCATAGTCATTGGTCTCTCCCATTGGGCCACATAGCCATGGTTTCTTGCCATTGTCTGTCTTCCCACTGAGTACCTCTCCCTTGGCCCATCGTGGTCATCGGCCTCCCCCCTGGGCACGTGGGTCGGTCTGTCCCCGTTTCCCGAAAGCTGTCGACATTGAGCAGCAATATGACCTAATTGTTGGCAATGAAAGCACACCCTTCCTTGAGTACATTGCCATGCAACGTGACCATACCCCTGGCAAATTTGGCACATTGTTGTCGGACAGTCTTGCGCATAATGTCCCGGCTGTTGACAGGTATAACAACATACCGGGTTAGGCGGCCACCTCATCATTATACCCTAAGTATTGAGGCATCTGAGGACGGAATTTCCCCACTAGTCTGCTGTCGGGCAACTCTTTCAACTGGGATTTCACCACTTCATCTTGTGTTTTCCGGACTTGTGTTTTCACCAGTGTTTCTACAGAATATTCCAACCTTTCTATTTTTTTTTTTTTTTTTTTTCCGCCCTTCAGGGATGAGGTGATACTGCTCAGGCTTCAGTATAGTTATTGAAGCACCTGTATCAACCAAGAGCATCATCACCTCCCCATGAATGACAGCTGGCACATACAACGCTCTAACTGAACTACTATTTACACCCCTACCCTCCCTTAGACCTAACCCGACCCCTCTGAGGTCGATAAGGAATTCATCCTGCCCCATCGTGCCAGACTCCTTAGACTCTCTTGTGGTCTCTCGCTCTGGTCCCTCACTTCTTCTGGCCTCTCTCGTCGGGTCCCGTACTTGTGCTTCCTTGCATCCGGTCTCACCCACTGGATCCCTCTTCCTCGGTCCCTCATAGTCATTGGTCTCTCCCATTGGGCCCCCATAGCCATGGTTTCTTGCCACTGTCTGTCTTCCCACTGACAACCTCTCCCTTGGCCCATCGTGGTCATCGGCCTCCCCCTGGGCACGTGGGTCGGTATGTCCCCGTTTCCCGAACGCTGTCGACATTGAGCAGCAATATGGATTCGAAGACTTCTGACCTAGTAATGGCCTCGTCTATCGTCCCTGGCTTGATCCTGAAGAGCTCCTTTCTTATCTCGGGATCCCTTACAGCCTTCTTAAAGTACTCCCGTGCAAACCGATCGCGCTCTTTTTTTATCCATTTCAGGATGAGCAAGTGACACCAGTTTCTTAATATCTACTCCTAGTTCGCGGACGCTCTCTCCGTGCCTCTGTTATCGAGAAGACAACTGTAGGTAGTAATTCTCAGAACATTGTTTTGGACCAAATTCTCGCACCATGAATTCTAACATTTTACTGTAAGGCATGTCGTCTGGGTTAATGTCATTCGTCTGGGTTAATGTCATTTGTCAATGCGTCCCATTGGCAACTCGTAAAGAGGTGGAAGGCCGCCTCTCTATCTGACCAACCATTAAGTTTGCGACAAGCCTCGAACTACAGATGGAAGTCTTTCCAGGTATCCTTAGCCGTAAACTTTGGGGGTTCTTTTTCTTTTCGTACTCTCTGTTCCGGCCCCTGTACCTCATCACTTTGAGTCTCATAACCACTGACGGAGTGTTGCGGTAACCCATGGCTGAACACATTAGTACCACTGACTTTGCCTTCTATTTCATCCCTCGCGTCCCTTGTCGCCTATCCTTAACCACCTGATACTGCCGCCCCTTGCTCTTCTTCCTAACCGATTCTACACGCTGAAGTTCATCTTCACTTTCTTTCCGCAATCTTTTCAACTTTTCCCTCTCCCTTTTTACCAATTGTTCCAATCGCACCCGTTCGGCTATCCTACGTCGTCTCTCCCTCTCCCGCTCCCTTTCTTCTTTACGTCACTTCTCCTTTATCATTTGGTATCTTGCTAACTCACTTTCCCTTTGCTGCAACAGTTGCGTCACACCCCCTTTGCTCCACCCCTTCGAATACCCCGGCTCCTCTACCTTTCCCCCTCGAGGTGTTACTTCAGGTTCCCTGACAGCTAACGACGCCCTATGACGACGTTTATTCCTTGTAATGTCAATCAGTCCCCTCTGCATTTTCTCCCTCCTTTCCCCGTCAGACATTGACCCATCATCCCACTTTCTCTTATCAATGGGATCCTTCCTTTTCGAGTGCATGGGCAGCCGTCTCCTAACTCCTGAACCTAATAACCCATCAGCCGTAGTGTGTGCCCTCTCAAACTCTGAGTCCATATCGGTAGAATCCGCCTCTGAGTCTGATCTGAATCTGTAGTAAACCCATCCTCACTTGCACTACCTTCCGTGCTAGAATCACATTCGATTCTCTTCTGCTTCCCTTTACCCGAACACAATGCCCCCCTATTACACCACGTATTTGACGTTTCTTCACTAAATCGCCACTTATTATTCTCAGGTTGTTCAGCCTCGCGTTACCACGTCTCACTAGAACAGTCCCTCTCACCTTCTCCCCCACCCCTGGACCACGAATCTCCACTATCTATCATATTGCACTCACCCACACAGCCCTATTCCGTGTTTAAAGGTCTCTTTGCTATCTTAAAACAATCCCACCGCTGCCATCACTTGTAGCGGGATTTGGGCGGGGCGTGTATAGCGCCCCCTGTTGAGCGGTATACTTGAATTGGCACAATTATGTGCAGGCACTGGTAGCTATCTAAATAAACTACACCTTTAGAGTCCGTTGTGGGGATGGAACCCACGTTGTCAACTGCAAAGAAGACCAACAAGCATTTCTCTTTACGATCACACAGAATGTCTTTGTTTTACAATTACTTTCTACAAATGTCACACTAGGCACCAAAGAACATATCAAGAAAACCCCTCTCTGTGACTCTGTTGTATTCGAAGTCTTTATTCAAAGCCCAACTCTAAATTTTGATCCTGAACAGCACCCTTAACTCAATTTGGAACTTAGCTCTGAAAAACACAAGTTTAAACTTTGCTCTATGAAGAAAATCCTGTTGTACAGTATGAAGGGTCTCTGGACTACAAGCTGACCAAATAGAACCTGGTGAATCATGAAGAATCTGGTGATCGGGAAGAATGCCTTCCCGACGGGCTATAAGAGCGGCGCTGTGATTGGTTGAAAGTGACGTCAACCAACTCTAATTATAAACGCCCTCTACAACATACTCAAATACATATAACACAATGGAAGAATTTATTATCAATCCCGTTGAGGAAATAAAAATTGGTTTGGTATCCCCGTTACCTCGAACAACCATGTTTATTTTGTTTTCCTGTTTTTATTGCTACACTGGCAAATTAAGCATAAGTAGAGGCAATGAAATGAGTAGGTACACTATCTGGTCATATAACATTCAAAGAAAATGTAATTAATGATGTTCAAATAAAAGTCATTTTTCAGTGCAAAAATCACGGGAGTCACTCCCATTTTGGATTTGGAAGTGACGATAGCTGTTAAGACCCTTATTAGCCTCTTATTTTAAGCATCGTTGTCACCCAAAGACCCCATTTTATCATTGGATTTCACGATCTTTTGGTTTGTTCCGTACTGAAAGAAAAAAATCTTTGTTTGTTCCCTGCATTTTGTGATTCTATATAGCACATTTCGTTTAATTAATGGTTTAATAGCTATCCATTAGAAAATCTTATTCCTAAAATTTCAATTGATTTCGACCCGGGATACCAGTCCTGCGTTTTAGTGTTATGAGCAAATGTTTGTATCACAATTGTCTATGCTGTAATTTTCGGACAGAAAATACAAAATTGCGAATTTGTCGCAGAAACGATCGAATTTGCACGTCAGATTAGGTGCACATACAACCGGTTCAGATGAAGGTATTTCGGGGTGGGGGGGTGGGGTGGGGGGAGAGGCGGGGGGAGAGGCTGTGCTGATCACGGTAATGACCCTTTCAGGCACTATCAGTGATTTGCTAAATCAGAAAATCGAAAAAATCATCAAAAATCTGATTTTTGCAGTCTGCAACAAGTTAGGTATCCTAACATACCCTGCAAATGATACGACCAAAAGCAACCTAACAAGGACAAAATCGGATGTTTTAGTCCGTTCGGACACTTCTATACACGTATTTGAATGGAGAGTCGTATCTTTGAAAACTGCCGTTTTCTTCGTTTTCGC